>CAEGAF010032394.1:0-19646 GCA_903067075.1 Micropoecilia bifurca | reverse complement strand
TGTAAAAAGATTGAGTTAAGTAAACTTGATGAGATAGATATGAAAGGAAATGTTATTTGGTGTGGAGATTTTAATGCACATCATTCTTTATGGGGTAGTGGAAAAATAGATTATAATGGGAAAATTTTAGAAGATTTTTTGGATAGTAATAATCTGGTTTGCTTGAATAATGGTAAGAAGACAAGAATTGATATAAATTCAGGTAAGGAATCTGTATTAGATTTAACATTTGTTTCTAGCTGTTTAGCTCCATTATGTGATTGGCAAGTTAAAAACAAATCATTTGGTAGTGATCATTACATTATAATCAGCAAAATAAGGTTGGGCCAGGTGCACAGTACTGAAACGATAGGAGGGAAGTGGATAATTGAGAAAACAAATTGGGAGAAATTTTATAACTTGTGTGATAGGAAAATTGTAAATGTTCGAAATGAATTGAGTATTGAAAATATGAACCGAGAGATTAGTCAGGATATTTTAGCTGCTGCTGAGGAATCTATTCCAAAAAACATCAGGGAAAAATAGGAGAAAGTTAGTTCCATGGTGGAATGAAGAGTGTAGAAAAGCAGTCAGAGAAATAAATAAAGCATTTAAATTGGTTAAAAGGTCTCATAATTTTCAACATTTAATCGAATATAAAAAGTTGCAAGCAAAAGTCAGGAGGACAATAAGAAACACAAAAAGAGAATTTTATATTGTTAGGGTCCTTGACACCAATGAGGGGTGTCTCCCAAGTACAGAAACTCTGTCTCCAGAGCCAGCCAGGTACAGATAATTAATTTCCATAGCAATGGTCCCAGCCAGATGCAGTGAGTAGTCTCCCTAACAGCAGAGAGGTCTCACAATTTTTACCACACAGTTTTACCAAGTTGCTCAAAGTCTAAACTGGCATTGTTGTGCATTTAAGGTGTAAAGTTTACCTTCGACCCAGTGCCCCCCTTTTGCAAAACTGTCCACCAGCGCCCCCTGCAAACCTCTGAACGCCCCCTACGGGGCGGTACCGCCCACGTTGAGAACCGCTACACTAAAATAAGTTCCTGACATGCCAACATTCAAGTACACTGAACAATGAGCCCAGCAGTCGTCCTCCTGCTGGGAGAAATGCAATAAAATAGGAGGTTTGTTTATATTAGACATGAAATAGTCTTCCATAAACATATTTCTGCAACTCATTGACTGAAAGCAGGTTTAAGAGCCTACTTTTACTTTCAGCAATCTACACATTGAGCAATGCTCATGGTTTGTGATGCTTTTATTAATGCAGTTGTGTTTTTCCTCATTCTGGAACAGGCTTTTTCTTTCTCAACTGTTAAACTTATAATTTTTTGAGAACTAAAAGCGTTACATTTTTCATCTTCCAGTGGTTAACAATAGGTGAAACTTCTAAAAACGGCCTATTTTGATTTTATTTCTGGAAAGGAAAAAGAGAGGACAGGACACGTGAGCAACTTAACTATTCTAACAAAGTTGTTTCTATCCAGAAAGATGTAGTGGAGAAGGCCGACATCAAGAAAACAGTACAGCATGAAATAAAAAAAGAAATAGCCACAGAAGAAGTTTGGATGAACAATAGAGGATCAGATCAAATGGGACAGTAATGAGAGCATCGATCTGTGGTAGGCACACAACAAGATCTATGGCTGATCTCACAAGTAGTCCAATTTCTTCCTGGACAGTTTTCTGTACTTACAAATATGTTTTTCCTTTAATGCCTGTGGTATTAACTGGAAAGAGATAAACCAGAGGAGACCAACAAGAGAGCCACCTAAGATGGCCGCTACGAAGACAGAAAAAGACAGAAAAAAATTAAAGCTGCATATTCCTGTTAAGGTGCAAGTAGGACAAAAAAGGAGGTTAAAAAATATACAAATGTCAAACAACATTTAATGAAGGTTAAACTGTCTTAGTAATTATTGCGATAAACAATAATATAGTTATTTAGAGACCTCTTTCAAGTAATATGTTGACAATGGCAAAATAATAAAATTTGTTCTCTCAAAGACCAATAAATCTAAATTTTGTAATTTTCTTAAAAAAATATTTTAAATATTCCAAATACAACCAAAACCAAGAAATAAAATGTATTAAGATGTCTCTAAACAAATTGCCTTTCATAAATATATTACACGTCAGCAGCTCATTTAATTTATCATTAATTTTTTTTTTTTTTTTTTTGCTTTTTGTGAAGCACCTAGAAAGAAATATCATTGAAGTGTGGATGTCAAGAAAGAATGTTAATATTTTGAAGTTTTAGAAAATATTTAGTGAATATCTTCGCCATCTGTTGGGATTAATAATAGCTGCATTAGCTCTGGTTGATGCTACCAATGTGTGTTAAAGGCTTTAAAATGTGATGTGATGCTCCTGATGTGAATTACCCTCAAAGCTCCCAAAATTCATTAATTCTTCTGTTTAAAAGCAAAGCCTGGGGAATAATCCACAACCTCAGGATCTTCTCTCACCAAACGCAAATCAAAATCCCAGTTTTTCAAACAGCTTACTGGGTGGCTTATGGGGGAGGATGTGGCTTTCTCTATATTCCTGAAGCTGGAAAACAAAGTGAGAAAGATCTCAGCAAATCCTCTGACACATTCACCACAGAAGATGAAGGTTACACAGAAAATGTAGTTTTAAACATGTTTGATACTTAAATAAGTAAATACAATATCAAACCTTCAAGTACTCTGCATGCTTTAAGAATGTTTGACATGTCTTTGTACAAAATGTTATATTGAGTCCAATAGGAAGGCAGCACATCTACCAATTAACAAGAGTAAACCCACACTGTGCACAACATGTGAAAATCATCTAAAAGCATCTTAGGTTCAGGAGAAATGGTTTTGAATTTGTTCTGTAGTTTATGTGAATATTTCAAGATAAAAGGAAAACAACTTTAACACCTGCAACAAATTCGCAGACATTAACTTGGCATTAGTTTGATCTCTGTCTTAATGAAGGTCTCGTTCACCCTGTGATAATGGAGTGAAATGAAAATATGAAATACCAATTTGTTTTCTTGTAAACACTATCGGCAAATATGATGGCACCCTTTTCCTTAGAGAAGCTTGGGGCATAACAAATGACTTTAATGAAGCACCGGCTGCTATGTCAATTCCCACTTTTAGGGAACACAAACTGCTCATTTCATCGTTGCTATGGTGATTCATGTCCTCTTAGGGAACAAATTGCTGGATTAATAGTTGGTATGGCGATTCCTTCCCTTTTAGGGAACAAAAAATAAAAGGGCGACTCTTACCCTAAAAGGGCAAGAATCGCCATGAAAGGGAACAAACTACTGCATTAATAGTTGCTATGGTGATTGCCACCTTTTAGGAAACACAAGCTTCTGGTTCAATAGTTGCTGTTGTGATTCCCACTCTTTTGGGAAACAAACTCCTGGATTAATAGTTGCTATGGTAAGACCCGCTCTTTTATATGAAGAGCTCTATGTGTGCCTGTAAACCTAATTGCTGTTATCTTATGCTCAGTTGTAGATCGGAAAATAACTTAAATGTTTCTTTGTACTTGAGTCAACTTGAAGGAATCACCAGGGATTTCAGGCAGTGGGACATTAGCGAAGTATTGACTTTTACAATAGTTTTGAATTTCTGCAGCCCCATACAATTTTGTTCCTAATGAAAATAAAAAGGCTTTATCTATTGTTACTATGGTGATTTTCACCATTTTTTTAGGGAACAAACTCCAGAGACACTGGTTGCTGTGGTAATCCCTGCCCTTTATGCAAATATAGCCTAATGATTCACAGGTTTTTAATAGTTATTTCTGCCATTTTAGAAAACAGAAACTTCTTACTCAATTAAAAGCATCAAACTCTTTACACGTTAAGTCGCAAACTAAATTACTTGTTGTTCTTACTAAATTACTAAATTACTTCCTTTTCTTAGAAGTAGTGGCTAGCAGATGACAAATGAAGACAAGGGTAGCAGTGAACTGATGGGGAGAGCAGTGGTCTGGAAATTGCCACTGGGCAGGGCCTTTTACTCAAAGTTGCCAACCAATCTGCATCAGTCCTGTTGGCTTAATGAGACTCTGGTGTGCAGGTGTCAAGTCTTTGATGACTGACTCCTTTTGAAAAGTTGAGGGATGCTAGATGCTAGCTGTGCTAACGCCAAGAACAGAATCTGACGTTTGAGAGAAATTTAAACAGATCAGTAAAGTCCCTGTATCTGCAAGACTAAAATAAACATCTCTGACAGAACAAGATGTTTTCTGTTTATATTTTAGCAACCTGTAATCAACCTCATTGCAATGTTGAATCAATCTGAGCTCCCCTGTAGAGAGAATGTGCTGAAATGGTACAAAGATGCAAATAAAGACCAACAACAATATTAGGAACTTAATTTAATATATTTCCATTAAGGACATAAACATTTTTAGTGTTATATTGTATGTTTTGCAATCTAGGAAGCAACACTTTTTTTCCTAAACAGATGCTTAATTTCTGCATATTGGTTTCAGCATAATTAATGTATTAAATATATTTTCTACTCTTGCTCTGTGCTTTCAAGATAATATTAGAGCTGTAAGATATTGTTTCATTTTCTTAAAATCTGTACCAAGTTCAATATTTCAGTATCTAATAAGATTATGTTCATATGCAATGTCCTCAAATGAGACAAAAGAGTTATTAACCAAAAATATAATGTCCACACAAAGAGACATGAAAGAATTCTATAGAGTGTATTAAAGTTGCACAAAGTGAGTCGAACGGAGCTGGACTGTAGTGAACTGAAGTGCCACTGAATAAAGCATCTTTCTAAATGAAGTTAACACTGTGAGCACAGACCTGTGCTGCCGGCGGCTGATAAGGAGACTCTCTGTGTGCCTATAAACCTTGTATCTGCTGTTTGATCAGTGATGTTGGGACTGTTGTTGCTGAGTGTAGGACATGGCGATGCACTGCACTGATGGCAAGATGCAGACAGAGCAACATGTCAGCACTGGAAGACACCCAGCTGTGCTTCCATGTAAAAGTCTTTACGTCAGTGAAGGGATCAAACACAGATGGAATGGGCAGAGTGACATCAAACGAGGAGACTGTTCAGTATGAAGCTAACGAATATAAAAATCAGCAAAGGAAATTAAAAAGCTCTGGGGCAGCATATCAAAACCTTCAGTAAATGTCTTTAAATCCAATGGCTCTGGGAAAAGAAACCTGCAGTTAGCAGCACAGATGTCATCTTATTTTGTTTTGCTCATCAAAAGATTTATAGAGGTGAGAGGTCCAGGACAAGCCATCTAATGGTACAATCAACATTATATATTAAAAGTTGAAGCATTAAAAACAAGTGGATAAAAAAAATGAAAAAGTGGATAAGTATAAGGATTTCAGTATTAGGATATAAAGATGGACATAAAGGTAGGAAGTCTGAAATTATACAAGGAAGTTGGATGAAAAAAGCTAAGCAAGGAAACCAAAGGGGGAACCAAGACAAGAAACAACATGAGAAAGAAGGAAGATGAAGGACAGAGATGAGGTCAGAAGGAGGGAATGAAGGAAAGAGGGAATGAAAGAGGGGAGGAGGAAAAAAGAAACAAAAGGTAAACGGTTACCCACTGCTCCTTCATTGGGACAGTTTTAGATGAACCCAGTTCAAATGCTGTAAAAGAAAAATAAATCTCACTAAACACCTTTAGTTATCCAATTAATCTAAAACACAGAGATCTGCTTATACTGATGCTATGTCAAGCAGAAAGGGTTGAACTTTTTCCATGTTAAAGGGTTTTTTTTAGCTGCAGATGGATCCTTTGCAACAAAGCTAATCTGTGTTTAGGTGTCAATCTGTGCAAAAATTCCAGAAATTTATTCCTGGAATGTTTTGTGGTTTTGCAATGCTAAGTCAAGTTGTTTTAATTTTTAGATAAACTACCTTTCTTTTTCTCACCAATCCATATTTGTTCAGCCTTTTCCAAACAACCCATCAAGAACTTCAGTATTCAACATAAGCTCTATAAAATGAACCACTGCAGTTCTAATTTCATTTTTTTAAAATAACACAAAAACACCTTTTGTGACAAAAAGCCCACCTTAAGATGTATTCTTATCTTTCAATATTCACTCTAATCCTCCACATCTGTGGTTCAGCCCCACTGAAACGGTAGTGTGAACGTTTCCTTAAATCCTTGACAGAGATTACTGTCTCACAGCAGGGAAAAGACACCGGATCTCCTGCTTTAACATTTACAAACCGCGGTTTAAATAAGAGATTCACAAGAAGAGGTTGCAGGGAAAAGGGATGAAGGCTGTGGTTGGAGACAGATCAGCTCTGATGAGTGGGCAGAACACGATAAAGGATAAAAACTGTGAAAAATGAAACCAAAGCAGTGAATAGAGCAGAGAGTCACATTAGCTCAACTGTAGAGACAAGTGTTTGAGTAACTTTAAATATGCATTAGGTGTCTTGGTGGTTGAGTCTTTCGCAGGGAAGTGGAAACATCTCAGTGAGTCTCTGTACTGTCAATCTCTGCCGAGATGCTTGCAGTGTCTGATCTGCAGTAAAAGAGCTCTTGATAACCAAAATTTCATCCTATGAGCAATATAAAAGCAGCGACAGTCATAGAAAATGAACACTGACCTGGTTTAATGTATAAAAATCAATCTGTAAAAAACAGATGCTCACCAATTGCTCTCTTCTTCAAAAGCACACTTAGGTTGAGGGGCATAAAAGTGGATAAATCTGGTTCAAACACCTTTGGATTGAAGTGGTGAAATTGAAAACCATCAGTTACAAAGAAACTGATTAACCTGAAATAATTTTAAACTCTTCTAGCTTCACATTTGTTGTTTTCCACCCTTAAGCCCAGCTTTAGCTTAGAGGTTACAAAGGATATCATTGTATAAATGTATGAGTCAGGCTCAGGGAACAAAATAACAAAGCTTTATCTACTTTTACACTATTTTACAGTGAAGACATGCATCAATAATTTAAGAAAATATGGGTTCACAGAGACAGTTTTTGAAAAACTGGACTTTCAACTGGTGCTTGAGGGCTGTTAGTCTTTCAAGAGCAGATATAATTTGAATTGACGTTAGCGATTTGCTGTTAGCTTCAGCTGAATACTTAATGTTGTAGTTTTTTAGCATTAGCAGAACTAGTGTTTATGAATAGCGCTTTGGGGTTAGTGAAGGTTTTTAGTTAACACTGCTGGTTCTTCACATCTTGAGTAAAATACATGTCTCTCTTAGTGACTTCTATCTATGCAAACAGGCTGCCGTTCTCTACAGCGTCCACAGTGTGACGTAAGGATCTCCAACTCAACTCATGGTGTAGTGAGTCCTGTACCAACATGAGCTGAAAGGCCATTCAGAGAAGAAGACACCATTATTCCTAAAACAACACAAAAATATAGATTACAGGTTGATAAAGACCGTGATTTCTGAAGGCTTCTTATGGGCTGATAAAACTTGAATTAAAGTGATGAGCCATCATAATCGCAAAAAGATAGGAAGCTTCAGAAAATCATCCCACCTGTGAAATGGCAGCATGATTTTGTGTGGATGTTTTGTAGCAGGTGGAAGTGCAGGACTTCATAGAATAGATGGCACCATGAAGACCAAAACATTTCGTCGGTACTCAGAAGGAACATCTCAAGTGATCAACAAGAAAACTCAAAATTTCACACAAACGGGTCTTCTGATGATCACTAAGCAGTTTAAGTGCAATTAAACTTCTAAATTTGAAGTATAATAATAAGTCTTAAAATTACCTCGAAGTATTCAGCTGTTTATCAAACATAATTTAGTTAACTGACACAAAACAAGAAAAATGTATTTAGTCTGATTTAATGTCAGACGGTGAGAAATATAAAAAGGTTGGGTTCTTATGTACATATGCACCTGGTTTCAACTGAATTCAATTTTGTTAAACAATTTTTGATTTAAAAGTTTACAGTGTTTTTCACCATAAAACTGTATTTTTCAGATATTATTCCATCAGAATTTCAAAGTGGTTCTGACCCAATACAGATTCTGCAAACAACGCAGAGCTGTTACATAAGAAAATGGTTTGATGAGTAATGTCCCAATCTGCACTAATGTTCTGTATAGATCAGACCTGGACAAACACACACACTGCAGATCAGATGAAGACCTTATTTTTTCTGTACTACTCTCTGTGTGATCTCCAGCGGCCTCATTACTAAAATCATATAAAATCATAGCCTGGGACCTTGATTTGTTCAATAATTCAGGCTGCTTCTCTACGCCATCTGACTGCAGCCGCTGAAGGCAAGTCTGCAGGATGCTGTTAATACAGACTAGAGAACACAACTCCTCTGTGTGTGTGAGAATAATTGAGCTGGGTAATGAGATGAATACATCAGGATTGCCTTTGGACAGACCGTCAGACAAGTGGAAATTCCCCTAATTTCTAAAGACTATTTTTCCTTTAGCTGAAGTCACCTGAATGTTTTTGTCATTCAAATAAAAGAGTGCAGCTTGAATAAAGCTTTCATAGTTAATTGCTAAAGTAATGGAATTGTTAAACGCTTCCTGAACTTGAAATTGTAATACATTTGTATGTTAAACCCATGATGTGGTAAATAACCAGTTGTACATTATGTCAGAATTGAGAAAAAAAGTTTGAACTCTGAGATTAAAGTCAGAATTACTGTCTACTCTTCTCTAGTTTCAAGCATAGCAACAGAAAGTTAAGTAGCAGATAAAAAGGTACCGCAGCAAAAACTACCTAAAATGTCTGTACTGAGCTTCTAAAAATTACTTTTTAATGACATTCTAATGTACTGATTTTATTGAGAGACATTTCTATTTATTTTACTGACTTGGAAATGCTGTGGGAAACAAGTCAGACGACATTTGAGATGATAAAAGTTGAGTCATTCTGGTGTCATTGTAACAGCACACTCGGAGAACCGAAATCAGCCATGAGACAGGAGTGAGCAGAAAACCTCAGATCTTTATTAGAGACAGCAAAGAGCGGCACACTGGATGGACCGCTGTAGCACTGGCTAGAGGATAGTTTGTGGGGGAGGAGGGAGACGCGTACTCACATCAGAATCAGAGGAATAAAGTCCAGATCCAAGTTCTTGGTCAGCCGGGCCGAGGTCATACACAAAAGGGAAGATAGCAGAGTCTGAGGGAGTAGGTGTGAGCAGCATCAGAGGAACAGGCGAGGGTCGAGTTCCAAGTAGGCAAAAACAGCAGTCCGACGTGGGTCAGGCAAAAGGGGCAAATCCAGAGAACAAGAGCAAGGCAGTAACACGCAGGGCGTGGATGGAGAGCTAGAAAATACTTGCTGAAAGGGTTCGATAATCTGGCAGTGTGTGAGTTGCAGACGGAGGCTTAAGAAGAGAAGAAACCAGCTGCAGGGAATCAAGGAGATGAGGGACATGGCATGGATGGTCTCAAAACAAAAACACCGAGCGCAAGTCACCATTACAGTCATCAAATTGCTCCGTTAATGGTAAAGTTGTGTAGAAAAGATGCTCATTCGGAAGAAATTTATTTTAATATTTCCCTAAAGTACTGCTTTTATGGAGACTTTAAGCAGTTATTTAAAGAAGAGGATTTGGGCCACTAAAAATAAAGAATTCTGACATTTTCCTCAGAATTCTGACTTTAATCTACTGAGATCAAAAGTGAGAAAACTGAGGAAAAGTTCAGAATCGTGAGATTAAATTCAGTTTTGTTGTTTTTGTTTTTTTCAGTGACTAATCCTCTTCCTTTAGTATTTAGCTCTTATTAGTTGCAACATCCTCTGCTGACTCTTGGGCCTCCAAATGTTGAGCACATTGTTGTTTATTTTCTGCCTGTGCCATTTTAACTTGTGTGAGGAGGAAGAGGATATGATGAAGTAAGAGAAAAGTCAGAAACAAAGCGATAAAAGACCCAGTAGAGTCTCCCAAAGGCAATTAATTAGATTTACCATCTGCACTCCAGTCAGCATCGTTCTGGGAAAATTAGAACATCTCAATTAATACGCTCTGGGTGTTTTTCTTCACGTCTCCCTGACTGTGATGTGATTTAAATTCTAGTGTTTATGTTTTTCTTTGTCAGCAAACTTAAACCAATAAGCACCACATACACAACTCCATTTTAATTATAGAGGATCCAGCAGAGTTTCCTCAGATTCTAGTCTTTCATCATTCTCTGGACTTGAAAGTTTTCAGTTTTTGATTTGTTTTATGTAAAGTTCTTTTGTTTTGCTTATATTTGACAAATTCAGAGGCAATAAAAAAGTTTTAAATTTGAAACAAACATTCTCAAATATTTTGCTTATGAATTTGAAAAAACATTTAAAAATATGGTTAAATGTAATCGTTTCCCGTTTAGTGGTAAAATGGCATTTCTTAGGTGACGCAGTGACAGACCTTTAAATGTTCTTAGAAACACTTTTATGATTTTCACAACAATACTACAAAACAACTGAAAAGGTGTGCTTTCTTATCACTTGTGCCTTTTAGGTCTGACATATATTGTCACTTCTAAATAATAACATGTAATTTTATCTTGAATAACATTAAATATTATTGAAATGCAAAGAACGTCTTTGCTAACACTAAGTATTGTGCAGTCAATTGTGTCGGCCAACACTTATAGTTTCCTTCTAATCTCTGTAGAAAAAAAGTTCTGTATCAATAGTTTTAGCAATCAGTCAGTAACTGTTGTTTGATCTTTATTAATCTTTCAGTCATTTCCATTCACTAAAAAATTATTTTGTTTTGCTTTCACTATAACATATCCACTTCAGCTGCAGAAAAACGGCAAATGTGCCTTGCAAAAATATTTTCTTTTAAGTCTGCTGTTATTGCACATTTCAAGTTAAACTAAAATAAATACAATTTTATGACTACAAGCCTCTAATATTCAAAGCTGAAGCTGAAAGAGCCAAACTTTTTTTTTTTTCCAATTGCTAATTAAAACTCCTGTGGCAGATTTCTTTCTCCCTGCAGAGCAGAATAATGTGAGTCATCAGAGCTTTCCGGTTCAAACTTGAACTGCTGTTTACTAAACGACTTGTGCAGTTCACCTTCTTAGTGCATACACAGCTTTATGGCTTTTGAAAGTTTTATTAAGTTAGCTGAGTGTAAATATATAAAAAATATACTTTTGTAAAAAGTAAAATTGCTGCATAAACCTAACCTTTAGAACATGTTGTTTCCATCCTTCTTTACCCTCACAGAGCAGACCAACCCCTCCCTATCTGCTACTGAAGCACCAATCGGTCTGCTAGTCTATCATGGTTTAAAATCCTGTAAGAAATAAAGACAAGAACAAATGGGGAACCTTGTCTGGAATGGGAGCCCTGCTGGAGCCAGGCCCGAGGGCGCTGAGGTTTTCAGCATTGCCTCCTGGGGCTTGAATTGCACTTGAATTGAAGCACAGGAACCCGTTCCGTAGGGACCCACCATCTCCTTGGAGAGAAGCCGAGGATGATTCCAACATCCTGTCCTGCATATTTTCCTCAACAGCCTAAAAAAGTCAATGTTAGTCTGTGCATCAGATTGGTCTGAGAAATACGTGTCTTTGCATGGTTCTTTGCCGTTCATCACATGGTTCTTGTGATGAACAGACCTTTCCTTTTGAACCCCCTCTCTCAAATATTGACCATAGGATTTAAGCAGGTGCAAAAGTGACTCTGACCTCATCTAGCTTACTTCTCCTGCAGTTCAAGGCCCTGGAGCTGCTGTAAAAGTTCCCATCAGTTACAACTCCACTTAGCAGCCAAATGAAAGCCTTGGCAGAAAGTCAGAAAGTCTGTTGATCAAAGCTTGCAAAGCTACCATTAAATGTGATTTGTAGACTCCAGAGATGACTGACGTGTGTAAAACAGGCAGGGCGTAGACCACTGAGATCCGTCGTGCACACACTGGTAAAATTGTCCAATATTTGGGAGAATTTTCCTCATGTAAACCAATCTAACTGATTTGTTTTTATCTTTAAACGAAACATTTTAAAGAGCTGGTGAAGCTAGCTCATGAAAACTGTTCAAAATTCAGTTACTGCATATTACTGCATCCGATTTTGGATACAGTAATATAAATAAACATTAAAAAAGACTTTTGAAAATGTTTTGAAAAATGTAGAAAAAAGAAAGCCAGTTTTAGTTGAGGACTAAACAAATTTATCCCAATGCAAAATGGCTAAACACGATGTATCACGCAATATGCAGGTCATTATTCAATTTTTTAAAGAAGGTTCAAACTAAACCTCTGAAGTGTAAAACAGGGTGAAGTGCCTCGACTATTGAAGTGAAAGTTGAGTGAAAGTGATCCAAAGAGCTGTCTGGTGCCTTCAGGAAGAAGACTGTAGCAGATGATTAGACTGGTCAGAGTTTTAAAGATGTTTTAAGAAATTTGAATACAGTCATTCAAGAAAGTTTACCCTAAAAGCAAACCACAAGATCCTAAAAGATGTTAAAGGTAATGCCAAAACCAACTTATCTTTGCCAAATAGGACTCAGTTGTGGTAGTTTGACACTATGTTTTCATACCAATAGTCCAGTAGACTTGGTTCAATTTGGGACCAAAATTGCAACATTTGTTACATTTCAGCTGGTGCAGTTTGCTCTCACACTACACTGTGTCAAATGAACCAAAACCCTTCTAAGAAACTGTTCACCTCCTCGCCTATGGTGGCACTGCACCAAGAACCACCAAAGGAAAATGATAAAAACCTCTGAAGACACTGGAGTGAGAGATAAAAAGTGTCTGATTTTAACAGTTGTAGTATTTCTCTTCAAACTTTGACAAAACACTACAAACCATTTCTCCTGCTAGCCCTAGACCTGCATGTTTGATCTGGTTGTATTTATCCAGAATGCCTTGTAGTGTAGTCCCCTTCCTGCTTTTGGAGCGTTCTGCAGTTCGCTTAGCATTCACAAATTCATTCGAACCGCACAAGAGTTCACTTCAACTGAGTAGAGTTCAATTTCTATGGTTGATCAGAGATTGATTGAACATTCAGACCTTTCTAAACAAACTGGACTATCAGGGCAAACAAACAAGAGTTGGATAAAAGTGGACCAAACAGGAATGATGTGAATTCAAGCTTAAGCCACCACAGAGGACATGTTTGCCATAAAACAAAAACCTTGTTCAAGGAAAACAACCTCATATGAACAGTGAAGCACAGAGATGAAAGTGTCATTGAACAAATTTACCATGTACAATAAGGTATTTTAGGAGACAATCTGTATAAAAATTCAGCTGACGGACAACTAAACTAGATACAAGAAATTCAACATTTCACAGCTAAGGAGTGATTAGTGCAACAATGACTGCAGCTTTTTTATCAGTAGGCGGTAAGACTATCCATTAGGGGATAGGATGCCCCAACCTTAATTGTTGGAATTCCACATGTCTGTATTTTTAAAACAGAAGAAGCTGTCTACATCTGCAGAACATAAGACATAACATAGCAGATTTTTATATTCTGATCCAAATAAATAAATTAAAATGCTTTTTCACTCTTCTGTAGAATCAGACTATCAGATCAGTTGAAAGTAAACTGACCCATCCTGTTAATCCCTTAGTAATTGTTCCGCCTCCTGTTAAAGGTTTATTGATCCTGCTAAGACTTTCAAGGTCTTTAGCATCTTAACATTAAAAGGATTTAGCTGGAGTAAAAGATTAGTTATTTAAATTGCATGGGTAATCTGTGACTCTGCATCTCCTCAACAAGCTCAGTCTCCATAGTTTCTACTTTAGTTCGATCGAAGCCATATAAAGTCCACCAGACGAAGTTGGCTCTTAGGTTCTCACTGAGTTTCAGACCAGATGATACGCTGCAGACGGTGTTTTATTTTCTGTTAAATACCCAGAATATTCTCCTTTATTTTAAAACATCTTAAAAAAAGAGCAATAATAAAAATCTTTTCTCCTTTTTCTCAGCTACTTGATGTTTCAGGATCACTTCGTGCCCTGAAGTCAAAAACGTGGAGCTGAAATGACTCCCTAACGCAATGAGATCAATTATTTCATCATTTATCTTTTAAGCTTGAAGCAGGTTCATTAGTTTCTTTTTTGTCGAGTCACATCAACCCTCTCACTCTTCCTCCCTCCACCACCAGCTTCCATTTGCTCTCTTCACCTCTTTATTTTCAGCTCCATTCTGAGCAATCTCTTCCTCCCAGGCAAGCTCTGTATCTTCTCATTTCTACATCTGAAAGCTGTTCATCCTGCATCCTTCCTGAAGGACTCCTGCTTTCTCCTTCCCATCAACTCCTGCTGATTTGCTTCACATCTCCATGAATCTTCACCATTCCATAATTTTCTGCCACGCTTATTCTGCTTATTTCAGACACAATGAGCCGACCAAAGGGAGTAGGGGTAGAGCCTTGTCGACAGTAGCATGCATTAAATCCCCAGCTGACCTCCCACACCATTCCACTTCTCTATTCTGGGAGCCAAAACGATCGAGGCGAGAAGCCGCCCCCACCGCCTTATGGGGGAAGGTTGGCTCACTAATTTACCCCCCATCAACTCCTTCACAGTCTTTCCCCCAACGCTGCTGTAAAAAAAAAAAAATACACTGTGTCATTGCACTCATGTATGGAGGTCACTGTTCTCCGCTGGGCGACCTCGTAAGTTTTGTGTAGCAATTAATTACTGTCACCGCGGCCGGCACATATGGGCCTATTATCATAAGGCCTCACAGGAGGATGTTTCCTGCTGTGGGAAGTCATATGGAACGCTTTAAAATGCCAACGAACTTCACTTTCTCCCCTGTCGCTGCTGTAGTCTAGCAGAAGATGGATTTCAGTCGTTATTTTAATTATTTATCCACTTTGATGAGATTTGTCAGGAATTTTAACTTTCAAGATGCTCTGCAGAGACACAGAAAGTTCACCATTTCTTTGATTTAGGTGTTAGGATTTGAAAAACAGAAAATATGGCTTGTTAGGAAACAAAAAGCTCCTTCTATCTAACAATAGAATAGCATGATTTGGGTTTGCAGGTTTGGACCTGAATGAATGAGAAAACAGAACAACATCCTTTAAACTCCAACAGATTTGGTTCAACTGAGATCCAAAATTGCAACGTTTGTTACATTTTCAGTTGGTGCAGTTCACACTGCACTATGTCAACTGATCTAAACCCTTTGAAAAACCCACTTCCGCTTCTTGCCTGTGGTGGCGCTGCTCCAAGAACCACTGTATGAAATTATACAAAAACCTCTGAAGAAGAAACAAAGCACAATTTTGTTCTTCACAAAATGTTCACATTAAATGAGCATTCCTACAGCTGCTAAAATTTGACGTTAACCTGTACATTTATAGTTCGTGAAGAAAGAAGTTGCGCTCAGCGTCTTCTTCTGAGGTTGTTGTAGTTTCCTTGTTCTTGGATTAGCACTGCCACAGATGGAGAGTTAAACAGATTTTTCAAAGGGATTCACTCATTAGACAGTGCAGTGTGAAAGCCAATAGATACCTTATCAGCTGAAAATGAAATGTTGCAACTTCAGTCCAGAATCAAACCTCCCGAACCATCAGGTACGAAAACACCATGTTTCAAACAAGCATACCAGTTTCCAAATACAACCATGGACGCCCCTTGATTTGGGCTTATTTGGACATCTTGCGCTCATATACCTGACCTTCAACACCTTATACCTAAATAGTCTAGTCAAACGTGAGGCTATCTGACCAACAGCTGGTCACACATAACATAACATAAAATCCAAATATATCTGAAACAAAAAACGTCAACCAAAAACTTTTCAGTTGTTCCAAACTGAGATTGAAGTCAAAAATCAAAAGATTTTTTAGGAGATTCCTTTTCCATTAAAATAGCGAAAGATGGCATTCAGCAAATTTGGTTCTTCCTGGTTTTAATTCTAAGGCTGACCATAAATTTTAAATAAGTTCCCTTCTTGGCTTTGGAAACCCCATACCACATTGTGTGTGAAAAATACAATAATAGTAGAAGCTCTTTGAGGAAAAAGCCCAGTCGAGAACATTCCAACAGTGTACCACAAGGATAATTATTACCTGGGGGGAATAGTTGTTGATTTCACTCATCTGGGAAATCAGTTCACCAGCTGTGATGTCGAACCTCCACAGATTACTTTTGTTCAAGATGAAAGCCTTCTAATATTGTCTTCTCTTCGGGAAAGCTGCATTTTCTGGAAGTTTGATGTCATTTCTTTTATTTATTCCATCATTAATTTATCTAAAACTCTCCTTTGAGCCAGAAAATAGATTGTGGCCTTGTAAAATCCTTTAAGCTGACTCAGTACCTGGGTTGTGTCCATAGACGCAAAAACCCTCCATAACTATAAACTGTACAACTGCAACAGAGAATGATATAGAGAAAATAGATTTAAACCATCTTGTATTAAGGTTGACCTTCTTTGAACATGTTAGGATAGATGGAAGGATTATACAAAATCATTCTTAAATAAGACTTTAATCTGCTCAGTTCTCCCTGTTTTAGATTGTCTTGTCACTTTAGATTCAAATACGCTACTGATATCCACGCCCCAAAACTCAACATTTACACTCATAAAAATGGCTTTGAGTAGATGCTCCCTAGTAGAGTTTACCTCACAACCAACAAGAACAACAAAACACTTTCACAGCGCATGCTAGTTTTAACTAGCCGACCAAATCTTCTTGTGCTCTGCTTGGGTTGCTAGGCGAGGGCAGTGCCTGCTGATTTGTAATGTTACATTAGATGTTTTTTAAACATGATCTTGCAGCTGGAGTTTTTTTAAACTGCTTTGGCCCAAATGAAAGTACAAAATGTAAATTTTCCACGACACATCCAGCTTAAACTTTAACAAGGAAGGAGGCCAATTAAACCATTGAAATTCAAGCCACAAATATGAATATTAAAAGGCAGATAAAATAATGTTTAAAATCACTGAATTGTTACACATTTATGTTTTAAACTTGTAAAATGATAAAAATATTACTTTTAACACTGAACTAAAACCCAGTCAGAAACATGCATTAAAATTGAGTGAAAATAAAAGATAAATTAGGATATTGTTAAAAAAAAAGGAGACCTTTTAATATGTGTATATTTTTAAATGGAGTTAAAAAAGCTTATGAAAAGATAAACTAAAATGAAATCGAAGTTACCATGTTGGTAACAGTAGCTCTATCTGATGGCATTACCTTCTCTATAAACTGTACATATCAGGAAGAAGAAGGCAATTTAGCTTGAAACTGAGACGTTATCCTTCCCTGGCTGGGAGTGGAGGCCATGTTAAATGCTCCATCTCTCACAGTGGGGATGTAGACTAATTCCTCGACTCCATTCAGACCCAGAGTGAAAATCATTCCTCTGACTTTCACACAAACAGTATGTTTATCCTAAGAGTCGGCTGCTTGGGTGCTGGTTTTTGATTGTCTTGTATTTTCTGTGTTTATCACAGTCACAGGAGAAGAGAGTGTTTATGCTGCGTTTACTTCTTTTTGTTTCAGTCTAGCTCTGCTTTTTCCTTTTTTCCTGTGCTTGGTCTCCAGTGACATTGCGTTTTCCAGAATTCCTTTTTCCATTTCTGACTCCTGTTCTGCCGCTGCTCTCTTCCCGGTGTTGTTGGCTTTGCTAATGGGCGTCTTTGAGGTGGTTAAATCAGAAGCAGCTGGATCAGGTCTTCTCCACTTCATCCTCCTCTAACTGCTCACCTTTCCTTCCTTTCTTTCCTTTCCTTCTCTGCACATTTAAATCTCTTTTTACCTCCAACATTCCTCCCTTTCTCCTTTTCTCATCTCTCTCTTTCTCACCTTCGACCCATGTGGTTTCATCAGATTTGGTCAGAATAATCAGCAGTAAAATCACCACCCAATCCTCCCTGAACATTATACTGCCAGAAAAACAAAATTAGGTCTGTGAGAAAGTAAAGTTTTATAGATATCTGCAAGCTGCTCTTAAAACTATTACTCTAAAAGTTTTTTTATTGATTCCTTAAGTGATTTTACAGAGAGCCAGATCTTGCAGATGTCGTACTTTTCTAATTTATAATGAATTCTTGATATTTTATTGGTTTTGTCATGAAAGAAGCTCTCTTAGTGTGAGTAACATTTAGCTTTTTTGGCAGCGAGGGTAAGAGGTTTTCATGATGATCATATTCATTTGTGGTTATATGACGTACAGCTGTAAGGATAAGAAAATAGGAACTTTAGAGTTACTGCTGATTTATGTCTTTACATTTCTGTCTGTCCATTTGGTTTGGTTCCAGAGAAACTGAGTTGGACATATGACCCTTGTTACTATTATTGATGGAAAAGATGGTTTGAACTTTGAACTTCCTCCTTCTCTCTTTTCTCTGCATTCATTAAGCTTTTTTTTCCAACTCCTCAGATTTGGGGTAATAGTTCAAGCATTTTTTGAGCTTTTGAGATGCTTATCCATTTCTCCCAGTTGTAAAAACAATAACTTATTCTCCCGCCAGGTTACACGTTATAACAACCATCCAAAGGTAAAAGAGCTAATTGAAAAGCAGCTTATCAATTTGCAGATCACTTGTTCACTTTTTGTACTCATCAAGAGGCTTCCAGTGTAATTGAATTACAACAGTTCTCACATTTTCACGAATAAGCATCAAATTTACTTTAACTTTGGAAATAAATGGGAAATAAATAGTGTATAATGGATTATGACCAGCGTAAAATGAACCAGAAAAATATCTGGATTGAAGTATCTGGTTTTAATGGGAGACAAAGCCTTTAAATGACTTTTGTTGTGACTAGGCACTACACACATAAACGTAATTTATAATTTGCTAACAGCAGAGTGGTGAGTATTTAACTTGCTTCAAACATACATGATACGATTGTTTTTCAGTGGAGTCAGGGCAGAAAAGCCCAGGTGCCAGTCCTGAATCCAGGCCCACACGGCATATGCTCCGGTGTGAGCTGGGATCCAGGTGCCTGCTCCTGTACTGCTCAAAGGAATGGAGCAGTCAGCCTTGTTGTGGCACATATTGTCATGTTTCCAGAGCGGTTAGGCTGATTTCACAGTTGTTCCCTGCAGTGGGAAAATAGAAGTGGCTTTATGAAATCAAACAGAACCACAGAGAGAGGCGACGCCGGGAGCAAAAACAAATGCTGCTGCGTTACTAGATGTGTCACCTTGTAGAGCCGACTTACTATACTCTACTGCCAGCAAACTCTCAAATAGAACCAACTGCAGCAGAAAAATAATGTGCAACACAGATCATCTCGAGTGCTGAGAATATGCATACAGCCTTTTGGTCTCAGTATAAAGAAATGGGCAATTATCTAGTTTGAGCTTTAAGTGCTTTAGAAGCTTGGTGGTATATTCTGCTGTATATGCACCTTTCATCTGCATGCAAACTGGACATTTAAGAAACATTTTCTAATCTCAAGAAGTGAAAAAAATATAAACATAAACTATATTCATGTTTATTACTGCCTAATCTGCTGAGAACTGTTAAAGACCAAATTAAGTGTCTTTAACTTAAAGACAGCTCAGCCTAGGTACAGGCTGAGCTGCAACTGGCTTTTTGGACCTTCCAACGGTGGTTCCTAAAAACTCACTAAAAATTAGAAAATTAGAAAGAAATTGAAGTTTCAAAAATACTTTTTTAAAAATATGGGTTATTTTTTTAGTTTTGCATGGAATAATTACATTTGATTTCCAATACAAAAATACAATAAAAGTATCTAGGTCTATTTTTCTTATCATTAGGCTGG
>CAEGAF010032387.1:0-23103 GCA_903067075.1 Micropoecilia bifurca | reverse complement strand
TCAATATATGTACAAATTGTTTTGTTTTTGCAAAATGTCGGAGGGCCTACAGAAAAATTATCAAACCCAAAGACACTAAGGCCATATTATTATTATTATACCTAAATCAAATAATATAAACATATATCAAATAAATGTGATTGCTGTTATGAAGGTACACTCACATGCATATAGTAGGTTTAATTTGAAAGGTTTTCTAAAATAACACCACTCATAAGTTCATTTTTATATTTTTTACTTTCTTTAATAAGTATTTTAAAATATCCTTTTATGAAAAGAAATCAAACATTCATTAGTTTTACAGCTACAACTGTGGGTCCATCAGCGATCCAACTGCCCATAAAAATGTTCCAAACACATGTCAAATGTTCCCCACAGCCATCATTACTCTTTCATCTCACCTTAATTTGGGTACAGAGCAACCTCCTTTGTATTAAACTGTAAATTACAGAGTTGTAATTTGCTCGTCTTTTTCGCACTCTGATTAGAGGACTTGTGACTTTCAAGTTGAACTGACCTCGAAGAATGAGTGTGATTTCTCCGTCTTGTGCCTCTGGTTCAAAAGGAGGCTGCTTTTATCTCACCAAACACCCGTTGGCTGATGAAATCAATGATTTAGCTCCTTTTTTGTCTCCATAATTAGATGCATTTTAAGAGCAAAGCTTTTTGATCTTTTTAGGCATTTTTCATCTTCAGGAGGTGATATCATTCATTTTTTAGACAAACTCTGCTGAGCTGAGAGCGTAATGACCTCTCCTCAGCCTGGTTGTGGAGCAGTTCATTTAATTCAGGTAAAACATCCAACATATAGGACATTGGGACTGAAGAAACTGAGTTGCTCATACCTGATTCAATTAAATTCAAATTTAATTAATGCTTTGTTTACAACAAACAATATTTCACAGAAACATGTACTGGATGATGCTAAGCACTGCTAATCCAGATCATTTGCTTTTGCTGCACCTTTTTGAATATGTCTGGACAGTGAGACAGTGGTGTCAAGGACAGGATTCTCGCCCAGTATAGGATCAATGGAAGTGATGGTTTGAACTTCCTCCTACACTCCCAGCTCTGCATCTGTGAAGCTTTCTTTTCAACTCCTCTGTCATATGTGCCTTCGGTTCTGCTATTATTTGAGCTTTTGAGATGCTAATCAGCTGCTGCCAGTTGTAAAATCAATGTCTTGCTGCCATGGTTACACTTCATAACAAATGTCAGAGAGTAAAAAAGTATTTGTAAGAATTTAAAACAGAAGGAATAGTTGAATTTAAATCCATCAAAAAGTCACTTTCAGCCATTTTGTCATGCAAATCTCAATATGTTGTATTTGGCCTTTTTTTTGACAGCCAAACACAAGGCAGTAATAATGAAACAGAAGAATGCATGATTTCTTTTTTCGTTTCTTTACATATAAGATAAGAAAATGTGTGGCATGTTTTTGCTTTCTGCCAACTTGAATTAATACCTCCTGTCCTAACTTACCAGCTGCACATCTTCTAACATGTCTCTACAAGTTTGGCACAGGATAATTGAATCCTCATTCAAACCAGTTAATGCAAAAAAAAAAAAAAATCCTAAATTTCAACAGATATAAATTATTTAGTAATTAGTCTCAAAACACTTTACAAAACAAACTGATATAAATTTTACAGATGAATACTGATCAGTCCAATGCAATAACATAAACAAATTCAAATGTGATCTTAGTTATCATTCAGACAAGTTTGGGTTATTATATGGTGTGAAAAAAAGCCTGTCTGATTTGATTGAATCGTTGACTTTGGAGTAATTTTTCTGCATGGATGATGGTGACAGTAGAAAGACACGACTCCCTACAGCTCAGAGTGAGAATAGACCATCTACTGCAACTAACATTCCTCTTTGCAAAGCAGTTTTACCATAGATTTTCAACAAGAACAACCCTGGTTCTCACCGCCCCCCTGTCCTGGATGTTTTAGGTATTTCCTTTCTGTCACACACCTGAATTGTATCTCTGGGTGATTAACAGGCTTCTGCAGCATTTGATGGTCAGGCAATTATTTTAATCAGCTGTTCTGGAATAGAGGCACATCTAAAATATGCAGAGCAGGGGGTCGGTGAGGACCAGGGTTGAGAAACACTGATCTAGATTTTGACTGGACCGTGTAAACACATGAACATGCATCTCTGCAGCTCTGACTGCATGTTTCGGGTTGTTGCCCTTCTGGAAAATGAACCTCCATCCCAGTCTCAAGTCCTCTGAAACCTCTGGACGGGTTTCTTCCTGGATTGCCGTTTGGTTATGTCTATCCTATGAACTCTGACGCATTTCCCTGTCACTTCCCGTGACCACAGCATCTTCTTCGTTCCGTTTCCTCTGATCTGTAAACTAAAATGTTTAATTTTCTTTTTCCTTCCAAAAATGTATTGCCCTTTTCACTCTTTTACAAGAGGCAACATCTGTGGACTTTTCATTAAATAGTTCTGTCCACAGATTCTCCCACCTAAACTGAAATGCTGCAGCTCCTCCTGCTTCTCTGATTAGCATTCTCAGACAGTCTTTGAGTCTTGATATGTTTTCATACTCCTTCCATTTTCACATGATTGATTACACAGGGCTCTATGAGCCTGTGACATTGTTCTATAATCTATTTCCTCTTTAAAATTTCTCTCTGAGCTTGGCCCCGACCAGCTGTGTTTGTTGGTCTACAAGATGCTGTTTATTTACTAGATTTCTCTGATAAACTTCTGAGGCCTTCACAGAAAATGTAGTGATTTAAGGTAATGCAATGAGAACAATTTTAAATATTTTTGCTTGTAGACGAGTATTTCTAAGTTTCTGGGTGATTTGTGAACTGTATGTTTTGAAAGGATATTTTCTTTCAAGACTCAAACCAAACAACCACCCCCCCACAAAAAAACAACAAAAACAATTAGGTTAGTCTGTGTTAGTCCTGATTGTGTACTTCCAGAAACACACATGATCAAATAAAACCACATCTGCACCCATTGCACTTTTTGTGTGGCTTGCGTTTGTTCTCTTTCCTCCAACTGCCATAGTTTCTGTGTTCACAAGAGAACATAATTACTGCAATAGTGTTTGCACATATCTGGCATTTCAAAATGAGTCTGTTGGAGAATTTCCTTTTGGTGTTTCTGTATAAAAGGTATTGATCTGATCATTATGAATACGATTACTTGAAATGGGAGGGGAGCCAAGGTCTGAAAATCAATTTTGTCTCTGTGACCCTTAAGTGTTTTCTATTTTTCCGCCCAGTTTTCTCCCCTGTCCTGTGTCTTAGACTCGGGTCATTCTAGATAAGGCTGCCAGCGGAATGTGGAGGATTATCTTTTTAACATGGCAAGCTTTATTTCATTAATGTGTCACAGGGAATGGAATCAGCCCAAGACATGTTGGCCACAAAATCACTCTTCAAATAGCAACACGGTAGCTTAGCTCCGACCGAACTCTTCTGTTGGGTTGAGAGAATTATGTTGTCATTCTCTTCCCTCCACCACAAACATAAGGGAGCTTATAGGTTCATGCTCTGGGTATTAACAGAGGGATTAGTGAAGCAAGCTTCTGGGATGCTCCAGTCTGTGATGCACAGAGCACCAAGCTCTTAATTGTTGAGATATCTCCTTGATGTATAGCACAATGAAGTTTTTATTTCAAACGCCGCGGAACGAGATGGCAGCAGATTTTAGATGCATTCTTGCTTTCTGTGGAAGACCCAACATGATGTGTGGGGAGGAAGTGTCTTCCTTCAGACAGCGATTATTCCTCTATAATCGGAACCGCAACTCCGTGCGACGATAAGAAGCTGTGAATTCTGTGAGATGTGGGTCAGATAAACTGCGAAGCCGGACGAATTAATGTCATGACGTATCAATAGACTTAATTAAAACACTTCATAGATGAAGACACAACAACTACAATGAGCAGGAGACAGTTTGAGGTGTGATCACGTCAGGATGTAACACGTCAAGTCAACAAAGAAAATATTTCTTCAAGCAAACAAACATTGTTAAAGCTAACATGAAACAATAACAGACTCCATCTTCAGCAGATTACAAAGGTTTGGCCTCTACCCATCCCGTACTGCACCCACCATCTTTGACCCCGATGTGGTGGTTTTTACATTGTACTTTCTGATTTACAAGCTGGTATCTCTTAGCATCTAGCAGTTCAGTTTCTCACCGAAACTCTTCCTGCACGCATTGTTCATTAATAGTGCCTTGACAGAGGAGAGAGTTGCTAATAGCATGTACATCTGTGCAGCTGCACCAGTGTTGATGATAGAAAGAAGACTTGTTCCTCTTCTCTTCACCTCATAAAGTGTGCATTTCCAATTTTGATTCATAAAACCACAGAGCAGTTTTCTCTTCCACTCCCAGGCAACTTTAAAAAGCTCAAAGTGAAGACTTCAGTCAGGACTGAGGAATATTTTTGCTTTTATTTGCATTCTAGACGTGCAGAATAAAGCATCGCCAGCAAACGCAGGAGCTAAATTAGGTCGTCAGCTCTAGTTATATTTTTAAAGGTACAGATACATAAGACAGCTGTATAACAATAAGAAATATCAATGAAGCAAAATCCAGCTGTATCTTTTCTATTCCCTTCTGACCTGCGTTAAATATGAAATGCAGTAGTAGAAAAAAACAAATCTTCCTCACTGACTTCATTTATTTTCTTAATCTAAAAACAATTTTTAAGCTAATAGCCTTTTTTGTTGCACATTTCACAAATGGAAAGATTTGAGATTTGAATCACGTTGGCTTTTTACCACCGTAACTTTCAACAAAAATAAACGGAAATCTGATCAGACCATCTTTACACCATCAGCCGAGCTGAGTGAGGCACGTTAGAAAATGTTTCACGTTGCATGTGCTGGTGGTTACCTCAGCAGAGAATTTCTTCTAACTTTATTTCCTTCTCCTTTCTCCGAAGAGCTCAGGAAGCTGAGAGTTTTTATTTTTTATTTTATTTTATTCTTACGACTTACAGTAAATGAAGAAGTTAAAGCACACACAGTATTTCCCACTTTATCCCACCGCATAATCATCTCCAAACCCTTCCAGTTGCTTCTCAAACAGATGCTGATAACGCAGCAGAGCCACTCTGGTCTCTACAGCAGCATGTTTGTGCTCTTCAACAACACAAGCCCTCTCACTCTGCTCTTAGCAGCCATGGCAATTGGACTTGAAACTGGCCTTTTCTGTTGGGCGCAGAGACATAGATGCAGGATCTATTTTTTAGCTGTTGAAGATTTTATTAAATATTCGGTAACACTTTATTTGAAGGGATGTGTAACTTTGCATTAAATTGTTATAATTTATAAAATCATGCAAAGTTGGCACTTTTAATGGACTTTCAATCGAACATTTAGATCACCTCTACATTAAAAGTGTCATTAATTACCGACCGACACTTCATGACAACATCATAAATATTCATAAAAACTTCTTCATGTTCATGACAGATGTTATGTCATGTTTATGACAGTGTCATGTCAGATTTTATATAAAGTGTTACCAATTATTCTGATATTTTCACTTCAAAAAGCCCTTTAAAAACCTGCTTAGTATAATGAAGTTCTAGTTAGCAGCTCCATTAAGCATAATTGTTGAACTTTTTCTGTTGACATCTGAAACACCTAAGAAAAAAATGATCTCTAACCAGCCACATTTGTTTTGAGAAAAAAAAGTAGAAATTTTCAAAAATAAACTCATAATCTTCCTGGACAAAACAAAAAAAAACATATGCAGCCTTTTTGTTAATTTTTTTTTAATGAGAGTATCTTTGTGGTTTTCATCAATACAGTCACACACCATTACTTCCTACCCATTGCTTTGTAATGCATGATTGTATCCGTGCTGCTCCACTGACCACACAGTGCTGCTCTGATGACTCTTTTCTGTGAACCTCAGCAACACTTTTGAACCATGTCCTTGTTCTATTTTCTACGCTCTGTCACAAATATCATTTTGTTGCATCAGCTACGACCAGCTATGTTGTGGACGCCTCGGATTTTGATGCTGCTGTCCATAGCCTGTTTTCAAACGAACCAGATCTAATGGAAAAGTGTTTATTTTTCTTGGACAGTCGTCTGCAGCAGCTGGCTGGATGCTAAATCTTTACTATTGTATAGGTATGAGCAAATAAAAATGCCTGTGACATAGTTTGGCCTTTTTATTTACAGAAGTTGTGTTCGTTTGCGTCTTGTTGCAAGCACAAATTTTGATGGGATTTTATGTCATAGACCAAAATAGTGGATATTTGTGAAGTGGGAGGAACTCATGCCAACTCTGTATGGCTGCAGAAACTCACAGATCAGATGGGACAATTTGTTAACACAATAATTTATTCCTCATTTATGTTCAGATTGACAAAATACAAGCAGTTGTTAAAAAAAACAAAAAAACATAAGAAACCCTGTTTGAGGGGAACCTGGCAAGCATGTGGAACAATGACACTATGTGACAAAAGTTTACATTTTGGTCTACGTGCAAAAAGCTGCAGGGAGAAAAATGACCATTGCATCTGACCCTTAACACTCCATCTACACTGTGAACAAAGCGGCGTCATTTTTTTTTAGCAGGAAGAATGACCCAGACTAATTTCAAATCACCATCCAGTTGAGAACCTTTTCCAGCACTTAAAAATTGATGTTAGTACAGTTTTTATTCAATCTGACTGAAACTGAGCAAACAAGCAGTTAAACAGGGAATGGCTCAAACTCAACAACTTGTACTAGAATCATGCACTTCTTCATGTCGGCTCAAGGTGTAAAGTCTCAATATCAAACACTGAAATGTATAACTTTTATGTGACAAAGTGTGAAAATGAGAAGGAGTTTGATGCACTGTTTCTGATGCAACCTCTACACTATTAAACACCAACGACCTCTTTAAATAGTGTCAATGTTCTGATTCTGAAACTGTGGTGACAAGTGAAGACCTGGAACTACCACAATAAAGATCTGAGTCAACAGTCAACTGTTCTTTATTCTTTTTTACAGAAGCTATCTAGAACAAAAGAGCTAGAAGTTGCTCTTTTATAACATGACTTTTTCTTTAGGTTTTAATGCTGAAAGTTTTGAATTTCATCCTCACTTTTAAAATTTACAAAAAATAAAAGACATGGCAGATGTCCAACTTATCATTTTGTAGCATAGGTGTTACAATGCAGCACAGTTCTTGCTATTGCCTCACAGACCACACTGGCGTCATCATGAATTGTTTTCATAATGCTCTATTAATTTGGTTTCCACAGATTTTACCTCAGACTGTTGCACAGTGGAAAATTACATTTGCATCTCGGAAATTTGTATAGTCTTCTATAGTCAGGTAGAGAGCAGGTCAAAACTGTGGCTTTCACTCACATTCAGGTTGACAGAATCCATTTGAACACAAGCTTTAACAAGCAGATTTTAAAGTAACTATAAGAAGTCAAATGTATCATGCCAGGTGGCAACAAGTTTGCTATATCAGGAATCCCAGCTGAATGTATCGGGTCACCAATTTTACGGAAAATCAAATACAGAGCATCCATGTGGTGACAGCAGAAAGAAAAAAAATCCCTTTTAATATGAAAACTCTTCTAGCAAAAATATTTGGGTTTTTAATGACGCAACATTGTGTCTCCATATTAATTTGCAGTTCCTTTTTAAAATAACAGCTGAATACTCCTTTAAAAACGTTCTCCCATGCAAACACATACACACACAGACATTAGACGGGAAGAATAGTAGTGGGGACTAGTTTTTGTCAATGTGACTAGTTGGTCATAGTAAAGAAAAAGTTAATCTGATTTCTTCTGATCAGACAAACATCTTCCCTTATGAATCCAACTCATATGGACAAAGATTAGACAGAGGTTGTGTTCCAGCTACAAGAGTTTCAGCCTCATGTACTGGATCAGAAAATGTACCAGCCATGATGGATTCCAACCATCAGCTGAGGCTGAATTAAATGAGACTGGGACAGTGATTGGCTCCTGAGCTTACACTCCTATAAATCTATTTGCAGTCCTGTTTAAGGTTTGGCATTTGACAGATTTTCACATATTAAACTGAGAACAATTGTAAATGTTGTACTTTGCCAGTTTTACTATATGTGCCCAGCCAGTTCAGCAGTCATAAAAAGGATATACAAATCCAACGTAATATACATTAATCCTCTTGGAATGTGCGTAAGCAGAGCTGAGGCATAATCGCGTGATTTGTGCATAACAGAACTGGGTGCTGTGTTTCAAAGATTCCCTTGTTCACTCGCTGCAACGAAGCTCACTCCTTGTTTCAATTAATAGCAAAACCTTTGAATCATGTTTAACAGCTGCAGACACGATGGGGCTGACTGGCTGAAATACACGCCTCATCCAGCTGTCTGTTTGCCCATGATTCTCGGTAGTTATCGTTGATGATACAGCAGCTACAGGAGTTTGATTGATTTTAAAGCCGACTGTGATGCCTAGGGTTTTCATAAAACCTTATTTTTCACAGCTCCGTATGTTTTAAAGAGCTTAGATAAGTTTAGGGAAACATATAATTCCTCGTGTCTTATGAAGATCATCACACTTTTTCCTTCATTTAACAACTGACCAACATAATTCTTCAAATAGCTAATGACTTCATTCTTTCATCCAGGTGTGTTAAAGCAGAGACACATCTAGAAGTTGCAGGATCCTTGAAGACTGGATTTGAAGACCCCTTGATCTGGACTTTACACATAGACTCTCATTTTCATTTTTTTTCACTCATATTTTAACCCCACAGACAAAAATTTTGAATTTGACCTTTCAAATACAGTGTTGTAACCCATCACAAATTTCTTTAAAAAAAAAAAGTTCCTCTTCTAATTTTGCTGTTTATACACATTCAAATGTTTAAGATCAAACTCCTTTGAATATCAAAGGTAACCTGAGAAAATACAAAATGTGGCTTTCTCTTGATCACTTGAGTAAAAAAATGATTGTGAAGAATGTGAAGAATAATTTTCCCCTTGTCTGATTAATTAAATAACAACCTATTGACAGTGTGATGCTTATAGTGCCTCACATGTTGTGATCTCCTGGATGAGCTGTGGATGGACCTTTGGAGTATTTGGCTGGCCAGTCACTCCTGGCCTGATTTTTCATGCTCCATTTTGTCCATTTGTGGATTCACTGCGATTTCCTACCGAGATTCATTAAAGCACCAAAACCTCAGAAATTGATTTTTTTAATTTATCAATGTAATTAAACAAAGCAGATTTTTTTTATCAACGTGACAAAAAAAAAAAAAAAAACAGAACAAAAAAATAACTCTGTAGGGAGCAAATACTTTTACATTTCTTTTTAAACAATGCTCTTTGTATATAATATTCAAATTGTTGGGTAGATTTAAATTAATTCATACTCTACAAAATGTTGGATTTAAACTTTATTGCACATAATGAACTATATATTTTCATTGCTAGTAGCGATAATTTTAATTAAAAAATAATGTTCTGACTCAGACGGCATTTAAAAAGATAAGAAAATGTTAAAGTGCAAAGCGACACCCTGTATGCAAATCCTCTTTTGATTTGTGCTTCTGCCTCATGCCGAGAGCTCAAATTGTTTCTACTTTCTCAAGCAGTTTTGTAAGATGATGATGAAATACCACACAGCATCACAACTGAGATGCTGGTGGTCAGACGATGTCTCTAAAATTCTCTGATGTCACTCTGTAAAATCACGTCTTACAGTGCTACAAAGACGCTTGCGTAATCTACCATGTCCAGGATTGTGTGAGGAATGCTAAAACTGAGACATAAACACAGTTTGTTTGTTTTTTACTCTGTAAAAAAACTGCATAAAGAGGGTTTAAGAAAAAGAAAAAAATCAATAGCACCTGGAAGTGAGTGACAAAGTTAAAAAGGATTATTAGATAGGTCTGGCAAAACACCTGAAACTCGCCCTCACAAGTCAAGTGTTTAAATAATTACTTTAAGTGAAACCAACTCAGTGATTGCATACATTTAGCAACATCAAAAGGACTCCATACTCCTTTGAGTCATAATAACTTCAAAAGCCTGCGTAGGTGACTTTGTAAAAATTAACCAGGGATATCTTCGCTTCCTCCATCACCTACTCAAGACAAATCTAACCTGCTGGCTCAAATTTTAAATACATTCAGAGACAGTCCATGATTTCTGACATGACTGAGAGTTATTCGGGAATAGATTATTAACCATTCCTCTAAATGTAAGCCAAAGTTCGCATTAATTTAGTTTATTTACTTTTCTTTTTATCACATGGCATTACAAGCCTCTATTTGACAGTCGTATAGATGGCTTTACTACGTGTTGTTGCAGGGAGGGACATCTCTGTTACAGATCACCTCGTTCACCTGCGTCACGTGACGACGTGAAGTACTAAACACGGTTTAACTGTCTGGAATCAGAAAGGACTGCAGAGACTGTCTGTGGCTGTCATAGAGGGGAAAAGGTCAGCTGTTACCAGGGAAACTATGCTTGGCGAATGTGGGGGATAAACTGTGGCGGCGTCTCACTAATAATAATTTCTATTATCAGTGCTGAATGTTTAGATTATCATGTAAATAAGGGGCTGTGCCAGACGGAGGCAGATTGGATTTGAAGGCTGGTGAATGGAAAATATCAAACAGAACAGCTGAGCAATCGCAACACGGTGGTCCATCCAAGTATGTCTGCAGTGGAGGTAAGCCCCTGTTACCTGGGCAATTTATTTTGAACTGAAAGCTTGTGGAGGTAGAACACATAAACTGTGAGGGGGGAAGAAAAAACCCACCGCATAAAGAGGAAGTGTTCTTCAGGTTACTTTAGTTAGTGTTACTTCTTTTGTTTCGTCAGAAGTGTAGGAAGGAAGTAAACAGTACTTCCTGCCCCACTAAACTATAAGAGGTGAGATTCAGCTGCTCAAGTAAACATTTGAACCGATACAACCATTTACAGAACAGGTAAGAAATATATAGTTTTTATTTTTAAATGTTTTTGTAATTTTTTAAAAATTTCTTTAAGCATTATGGAAATCAATACTTGATTTTCTTAATAATCAAGCATTTCTACAGTTTTTTTTTTGCTAATATTTAAAAAATCTAGAGCGTCATTTGAACTCGCTTACTACAGTCCAGGTCTCAGGTTATATGCACTTGTTGACTTAAGTTTTAACTTGGGCTAGTAGTTGGATAAATAATTATTTCTTTGATCAAATTTAGGCACAAAACCTCCCTTTTCAGACTAATTTGATTTTATTTATTTAGCCAGACTAACATAAATGGTGTTCATAATTTATTTGAAGGTTCTTACATTTTGAGAGACATTTTTCTTTCAAACAACATTGCTCAAAAGAAAAATGCTTCTAAATCTAAAATTAGATTAACAACAGTGGTGTTGGTGGTGGTACATATATTAATTGGCAGTAATTTATGTACTGATGCCTCCTGTAGGTCACACAAGGAATACAGCTGTGACTGGCGATTAAAACCCAGAAGACAGTGCTGTAGGATTTTATTGTTTTTTATGTGTCACAGCAAAAAATGTCAGTGTCAAGTATTATTGGACCTAAATGTCACTATATCACTCTGGAGAACAATGTGAAGGCAATGAGTACGATGGTGACTTTGTTGAACTAAAACACATTCTTGCTTAATTTTTAACAAATAGAAAATAATCAAACTTCTGATTTCACTGACCTATTTAGGCTTCTTGTAATTTAATTTCATAAAAGATTTATGAACTTGTCCACCTGTTAAAAAAAAAAGGAAGATAGAAATTTATCTTATTATTGAGACGTGTTGAATTGAAATTTAAGTGTCAAAATTTTGTGGAAAAATTAACTTAAAATCGCCGCTGGTGTTACTGTCGTAGAGTGCCTGTGGTATAACACGATCCAAATAATAATGATTTAGGTTTATTCCCATCTACAAAATGTCCCAGAACCTCAATCAGTTCTGACAGGGGCCCAAACCACAAAGAAGGATTATTAGTAAAAAAACAGAACAAAATAACTCCTAAATTAAATAATCTATTTTTGCTTTATAATAGGTCTAATTTTTAGTAGTTACATTATGAAAAGCAATAATACAAATATGGATTTGTTTTTTCTCTGCGTGTTGTTGCTTAAAAGTTAACATATAATCTTCATTATAGCTGAATAAAAGCAAAGCACCTGTATGGTGAAGTACTTTATCGAACAGATGATTAATCACTTTCTACTCTCTCTTGTCATCAGAAGTCAGACCTCAAGGGGAAGATGAGCGTCGGGTTACTGGTGAAGACAGTGAAGCCGTCTTTTCCTGTCGTGTAGTTTCCAGGCCACTGACCGAATACGAAGCCGTTGTGTCCTTTGTTTTGGACTGCTTGACAGATCAAACATTCCTGTGCAGTTGTCCATTTGTCCTCAGAGTCAGAGTCAAGGATATAATGTGACACATCTCAATCCCTGACACTTGTGCGAGAATAAATCTGAAGACAAGATGCAGGAGTGCCACACTGGGCTGTGTCTCTCTGTCTACATCATCACCTTTGTGCTGGGCTTCCCCACCAATGTCCTGGCCTTCTACACCTTTTGGAAGAAAGTGAAGCAGAAGCCCACGCCAATCGACATCCTTCTGCTCAACCTGACCATCTCTGACCTCCTCTTCCTCCTGTTTTTGCCCTTCAAGATGCAGGAAGCCGTGGACGACCAGAAGTGGAACCTGCCCTACGCCCTCTGCCCACTGTCCGGCTTTGTTTTCTACATGACCATTTACAGCAGCACTTTCTTCCTCACTGCCGTCAGCGTGGAGCGGTACTTGGGCGTCGCTTTCCCAATCAAGCACACCCTGAAGCGGCGACCCATTTATGCTGTCGCCGCCAGCATCTTCTTCTGGATCTTCTCCTTTCTCCACCTGAGCATTGTATTCATAGTGCCATTTATTGGACAAGAAGGTGGGAAAAATTCCACCTTCACCATCCCTGAAATCAGGAAGGATGTGTGTTATGAAAATTTTACTGATGCCCAACTGAAGGTCCTCCTGCCTGTGCGTCTGGAGCTCTGCATAGTGCTTTTCTGCATCCCCTTCCTCATTTCCAGCTACTGCTACATCAACTTCATCAGGATTCTGTCCAAGCTTCACCACATCGACCGCCGCCGCCGCCTGCGGGCCATCGGCATGGCATTGGGGACGCTAGTCGTCTTCGCCTTGTGCTTCGGCCCCTACAACGTCTCGCACATCGTGGGCTTCGTCATGCAGAGGAGTCCCGATTGGAGAGACAAAGCACTGCTGTGCAGCACCTTCAACGCCTGTCTGGACCCTTTTATTTTCTACTTCTCCTCCTCTGCTGTGAGAGGAACTGTCGACAAATTGAAGCAAGGGGTTAAAAGTCGCCTCTGCAGGTGCATGTCCTGTCACATGCTCCAGGCCTTGTGTGGGGGAGCTAACAAGACTGAGAAAGATAAGGAACACAAACAACAGGAGATCAATGCTATCACAACTGACAGGAAGAGGACTGGGAGCAGCAGCCTCAACTAATTTTTTTCCATCTCTGCAAGCAGGAAATTAATACCGGGTTTATGTTTTTACCCGTGTGAAATGACTTGGCTGTGTATACTGTGGCGGGATTTGTTTGACTCACTGATGAACTTGCGATGTGAGGCGCCCTTTTGTGTGCCTGAGCAAGCCGCAGCAATTTTTAAGGGCAGCGTAGTGTGCAAAGCTGCAGAGACAGGCCTGCTTTGAACTGTCACATGAAATAAAAAAAAGCATTTCTTGTGTTAAGTAGCGAGGTTTCATAATAACACCCATAATGCAGTGCGGTGTTGTGCAGACGTGGCGCAGGGATTGCGCAGCACTAAGCTTCAACTGTTACTTCCTTGTGGTAAGATATGGGCTGCTTGTTGTGTTTTTTTTGTTTACTTCCATTTGTAATCAATAGAGAGATATTGTCACTTTGGACTCATTATATTTCAGGCTTTGTTGATGTTTTTATGTGGATTATACATTATATTTTTACTGTGTACTTCAAACATAAACATTATTTTTCATACATGAATCATATAAAAAGATTTTTATGTAATCATGACTCAGAGTGTTTTGTAAAAAGATCAGCCGTGTAAAGCTAGTGTGTGTTAGAGTGAGTGAGAGAGAGCGAGAGAGAAAACCAAACTTGATGAGGAGAGGAAGAGAACAGGTTTCTGTATAAACAGAATTTCCATATATGAATCACACAATAATTTGAGTAATTGATAACCATTCAGTAAACAGAAGCAAGAAAGAAAGCCACTGTGCGTGTGTGTGTGTGTGTGTGTGCATGAGGAAGTACACATAACGAGTGATGAGGTTTGAAAGAAGCAAAAGCATGACAGCTGATTGTACCCACTGCATCTCCATCAGATCAGCCACGTTACATAAAATGCACGCTACTTGTGTATTTTTCTATTTATAAACTTAGAGAAAACAATAATTAATGCGATCACCCAAAACTCTTCTAAGTAGATAAAACAGCCTGTGTTTGACGTCACTAATCTGCTTCTAGATGGTTCTCCATATTGTGTTCACATTCTCTGGCACTGGTTCTTCTGCTTTTTTGTGGTCAGAGTCATATTTATAGATCACACAACATGTGAATCAACAGATCCACCACATGTTCCAAATAGAAACAATTCTCTCTGACATAAGCAAAATGTTGGCATAGGCAGTAATCCTGTTTGGTGAGGATTAGAACAGTATGGAGGTTGAGCTAATCACTGTATCTGCTTGACAGGTGGATGACGAAATTGTGCATTTTGACTCATAAATGCTGGAGAATGACTAACATGGGCAGGATACCAGCCACTAAAGCAAGGGAAATAATCTCAAACTACACTAACTAGCATTGGTATGGTATATAGTGAAAGAGTTGTGACACGAAGTGTAAGATATTGATATAAAATATGACAATTTTCAATCTTTTTGTACATTTGTACTTATTATGAGCATGTTGCTCTATTAATTTGGGACTAATTAATTTGGGACTGTTCTTAGGCTAAAGCAATAATAATACAGACAAGTGCATTGATTTTTTTTATGCACTTTTTCAATTATTGTGTTTTCTTGTGAAAAATATTTTACGTAATGGTCATGAAATCTTCGGCTGTTATGAAAATGGCCCCACAAGTCTTTCTCAATTTATCCAGATTTGCAATTCTCCGCAGAGATTTTCACTTCACTTCTATGGGTCAATCCAGTGATTGACCAATCACTGGATTGACCCATAACTGCAGTTATGGCTGCAGTTATGGCAGCCATAACTGCCATATTTAGCAGTTATGGCTGCCATATTTCCAAAAACAAACTTTGAACTTCATCCAATCGCCATCATTTATGAGGAGTTTATAAAACGTAGCAAAGTAATGTTTAAACCCACTAAAATAAATAGATGCATGAATTTATTTAATTCTACAGGGAACGTTTGGAGCCTGTCTTGAGGAGAGTTTTTAAAAGTCATTGTAGATTTTATTTTTTATTTTAATAATCATTCCTTTGGGAAGGGTTATTACACATGTATAGAAAAGGTTACCTGCTAACTAGGGATGATTCATGTTTCTCCTGTGATGGATCTCAGCTTGAATTTGCATGAACTTGTTTGTCAAAGGTTGGTTTGCTGAGAAAAAACACCCAGAATACCAGCAGCCCCTTTGTTCATTCCACCTCCTATTTGAATATGTAGTTCCTGAAAGGCTGTCGTTGGTTTTCCCATCAGTGTTGACTTTTTCCTAACCCTGGGTGATAAGTGACAGTGATAAGGCAATAAGAAAAACACCCCTGGGAGATGATGTCACTACAAGCATGTGTGTCTGTGTTTGCCAAAGGCAGAGAAACACTGTCCTCACATGACCATCATCACTGTCCCTGTATCCGGACATCATTGACTGCTGTGGAAAAACATTGCTGAGCCAATTAAACGACATCCTTTAAAAGCTTCCAAGTATTCTTTGTAATTTCCAGTAAACATCTCAGCCATCAGAGGAAGCACAATTTTACATTCCAATGTGCAGTCAACTAATTTTGGTGTGACATCTGGAATCTAGATCAAGAAAATTACAGCATTGATTTGTCTGTTTTATCGATTTATTGAGACTGATACAAAAATCTGAACTGGATTAGGTTCAGAAATGTTCCTCTCCTCACTGGAAGTTTTAAGCACTGACAGAAAAATCATTAACTTGCCCAGCTATGTTGTATTTCAGGCAACCCGATGCCTCTGACTAATCAGTCTGTGAATAGATCAAGCAGCTTTAGTGAAGTCTTGTCACCCAGACACTCTGCTTCAGTGCAGAATGAGTTGATTTGTAGAGTGGGCAATTGCCTTTTTATGGGACCATTAAAAGTCCAGCTTATTGACTGGCTGTTTAAAGTGAACTGAAGTGATCTGATGGTTAAATGAAATAGGAACTCACACCTGATTTATCAGGTTTTGAGAAGTGTGACACAGTATTAAATACCTGCATCAATAAATACAATGTCACAAAAATATATACTTTATATTAATTTATTACACACAGAGGGATGTATTTGAATGACAAATTATGTCTTTTTCTAATTTAAATTCATAACACAAACAAGATCAATAATAAAAAAAATAAAATTATACAAAAATATTGACCCACTTTTGAAATGTACATTCATGTACTGTACAGCATGCATGCGTGGTTCAGATTTACTCTTTTTACAGTAATCAATGAATGTGGTGTGAAGTTGGTTTGTGGTTCCACTGAGGTGTTGAACAGGTCCAGTTTGATTTAACGGCATCCCAAATAATGAGCATGGAAACTTCACACTGGACATGAACCAACATCAATTTTGTGCTTATCCACTTTTTTTCCCCATACTTTAATTTATATTTTTTTAAACATGAATTTGGACAAAAGAGAAACAGTTAAGTTCTGATTCTCCTTGGACCAGGTACAATGTTTCTGATGTTATTTCCTTCCAATCAAATTCTCATAAGCATTCTTGGACACAACGGTCTGTGATCAACCCGCATCGCTAGCAAATAACTTATATAAACCAGAGCATTGAGTTAGATTAGTAATATCAAGAAGTTCAATGGGAATATATTTTGTAAAAACAAACAAACAAATATGCAGACATCAATGCATCAAGAGCACCAAACGGCAGAAGCACTCAGCTCCTGCTGTAATAGTGACCAACAAATAACCTCTTAGGGTCTTAGAAGCTAAACTTTGTGTGAAATAAGTAACAGTGCTTTTTGCCTGGACAATATAAAAAAATGTGAACTTTTAAAAAAATAATCAGCAAATAAAATATAAAAAAGTCTCTGTTTTATGGTTTTCATGAACTCTAAACAAATCCATTCTGCACTTTGTTTTTGCTGTAACCATGTTAAGTGATGTACAGGCAATGCTTATTGCAGAGAAATGGCCTCCTGGTTTGCAGTCGTGATTCATGCAGGTGGCAGCTTTCCTAACAAGAAGCAGATATCATAATATTTAGTGCAATCTGTCATATTAAAATAAAAAAAAAAACATGATGAGTTACATAAATTGCTGGTGGGAGTAGCATATATAATCCTGTGTAATGTCATGCTACTTACTAATTTTAATTGAAAGAAATTGCCTAATTTTAAAAAAGCACCTGAGTTAAAATAATCCAACAACAAACAACAAATTTCTAGCTCCTTTCCCAGCGATACTTACCCTGTGTGTAGGAAGCATTCAAAGCAAAGCTCATAGTAAGATGTTACTTCACCCATTTGAACGCTATCCCTGTTTTCAGGGATTGCTTTCTGGGAAGGATAATACAACTGAACAGCTACACTTTCAGACGTGGGTTGTCCGTCACCACAAAGCACTTTGACTGGCGTGAAGGGATGGAGTTCACCAACAAGCCTGAAGACAGCAGGACTCTGCCAACAGGAGGTTCAGGCATGCTGCCTCCAGAGATGTTGGCAGGGAGGGTGCAACGGGCATCTGACAGGAGATCAATATCAGCTGCTGTGCTTCGATACGTCCAGGTGACAGAGAGTCTGCTTGGAGGGAAGCCTCCAGTGAAGCAAAGGAGAGCCTACTAATCGCCCTGTGTGCATGGAGGAGTCATCTAGAGATAGAGTTTAGGAGCAGAAGGTAGGGCAAGTATTGGGAGATGGGCATAAAACCAAGCTAACAGTTCATACAGTGTCAGTTAAGTACACTGTACACTAACTCCAATTAAAATAGTACAAATAAAAAGACGGTGAGGATGATTGCTGCTTTTACGTAACATAGCAAGGAACTTAACTTTCATAAACTTTAATGAGACACAAAGAAGGTGAACAAACACACACTTAACCTGCCTTTCAGAATTATTCAATAACATTTAGGATCATTTGGTCATGCCTCAACTAGGTTTTACTTTTCAAATTTTTCAACTATTTCAGCTTGTATGCTAATTTATGCTTCTGCTAATCTATGCCATTTCTTTTGCTAAATTTCACTCTTTAGCATAATGTTTCTACCATGTATGACTGCAGTTTTCTTCTGCTTTTTCCCCCTAGTTCTTATGCTTTGTTCTGCTGTTTCTTGTATTTTCTGCAGCAATCATTCTGCAAAAATGCATTCTCACGGTTTCGCTAGGCACAGCATTTTTTCTAGACAGCAAAGAATATTTAAGAAATGTACGGGTCATGATTGTATTTCGGATACTTCCTTTAACACCCTTACACTGAACTGACTTACTAAAGTCAGTTCAGACAAACAATGGATTATAAAACCTTAACCTACAGCAAATAAACCCAGAAATTGAAACTAACTAAAGTACAATACAACAGCAAGGAAAATTATTACAACCCCCCCAAAAAAACAATAAAAACGTGTAAAAACATGTTGGCCATTCGGTGGGGACAACATCCAGGGGAAATCAAAAGAAAGCTTTTCTTCCGCATGAAGGATTTCCACATAATAATTTGGCCATCCCTCCCTGCCTTGTTTTCTGGCGAGTTTCAATTCCCGGGGCAAGATCAATACAAGGCACAGCGAATCGTGCTGGGGTGATTATTTCTAGATCTGTCATGAAACTGCTCAGGCAAAAACATGAACTCAAAGGGAATTTCACGACTTGAATTTTTATAGATTGAGCCTGGCTCTTCCTTTTTTCACTGTGATACATGGGCCTCGTAAGGACCACACTAAACCGTGTTGCTCTCGTGCACAGAGGATACAAATGAGACATAATTACCAGCACAGCAACATCTCCCAAACACGGCAGGCCTAATAAATTGTGGCCATGTTCATTTCTGAAACAGACTATTTGTTTCTCACAGCTTGGTCCCATTTCCCAGCTTTGGGTCTTTCTGTAGGACGTTCACCTCGCAGAAAATACCACCCACAATCCTCTAGTGTCACCTCAGTGATCACCAGGGAGGAGGTTTGATTCTTCTCTACAAAGATCTGCCTCAGTGACTTTGGGATGAGCTGCTTTCCAGGCTTCATTTTGAACCACTGAACCCCAGACTTAAGGGACTTGAAGTTGAAATGACAGGACAGGGTTGCCATCTCGCCCAGTGTGACAGTGAGAGATTGAGGATAGTGTCTAACCTTCAGTCCTTCGGGTGTTGCTGTCAGGCCTAAAGACAGAGCCATTAATACAATGTGTTATACAAGGTATTTTGACAATGAAAATTTTTATTTTAAATGTGTTTCTAAGGTAAACTGACAAGGGTTAAACTGGGATTTGTCATGTTTACTTGTGGGGAAGGAAGTCGCATGTCCTGTCGGTCCAGACAAATATCACAGTGAAAGTTGAGAATAATAAAATCATTCTACAGCAATAGTATTCTTACAGCTAAAGGACATTTTAATGACTAATTCCAAGTGATAGATGTCTTTAAATTATAACCTGATTAATCTAATAAGAAAGTTTGAATATATTTTATAATAAAACAGAGAAATATTTAATGTTCAATCAATCCAGTTACAAGTTTTAATGGATATTAGTGATTAACTAAATTATAATACTTGGTGTTATTGCTTTATTTCAAGCCTTATAGAAGAAACAAAAATACTTATATCCTTTAGTAGGTACAAAAAATATACAAACAAAACTACTGTATAATTAATAAATCAGTATTATATATGTTTATAAATTAATCTAGTTGTCAATTGTTGAGAATAAATAATTCTGTGTTTTTCCTTCTATCTCTTTTAGCTAGTTGCAAAGCTAAAGCTAAAAAAGGACATGTTGGGAAATGCCCTCAATGCCTTCAACCCCATACATCAAGAACTTAGCATGGAGAACGGATAAATTCTCCACAAAACTGTAAGTATGAGGACAGAAAACAGAACCACCAAACTACTTAGACTGATATCAATAAAGGTTGAATGTCTAATGTAGCAATTATTCAACTTGGCTCTAATGGTTATCCAGACATCATCAGACTTTCATGAAGCCTTGCATGAAAGGATCCCACTTTTCCAGTTCCCAGTCAGCACAGCAACACAGAATCTTCCACCCTGTGTCTTTTGGAAAACTTGTTTTCTTGGTTTCAGGCATTCAGTATTCAGACAGGATGTCATCTCCTTTTCTTTATGTTGAAGCTGCCTCGGGCTGTAGAACTTTAGAAAGGCCTGGATTACTCTGGGGATCGAGAAGGGGCAACAGGTGTCTGTCCAACTGACTCGGTTGTTTGGATGAGCCATCCAGGGACCACTATTAATGTAACAGTGGATAAAAGAAGAGGGCTACTTGCAGGGTTGATTCTTGGGAGGTTTCCCCAGTTGATGAGAAAGTGACACAGTCTGTAAGAGGTTGCATATACAAAGGTCTCTTCTCAGGAATTTTTCAGAGTCTCAGGAGTGTTGAGGGCAAAAAAAATCCCCCCTCCTCCCCCAAAGCCGCAACATTGACAAAAACAAACCCTAACAAAGGATTTTCAGCCAGTTACACCAGGCAAAGCAGCTCAGACTGGACCATTCAGATGGGACATCTCCTGGCTGGATCAGACTCGCATATCTCTGACATGTTGCTGAGATGACTACACTCTAAAAAGAAAATAGTTGAACCAACTTAACTGAATTGCTTCTGTAGGTAACAAGCAATTCAATTAAGTTTATCCAACTGAATTTCTTAAATTTATCCAACTTAATTTATTAAGTTTAACCAATTCAATATATTATAATCATCCAACTCAATTTGTTAATTTATTTTTAACAAATTTATTAAGTATGTTTAAGATAATAGATTTAAGTCAGTCTTACTCAAATCATTTAGTTTACTTCAAAAGTGGTAAATAAGCTTATAGCACTTTTCCAGTCATTTTGACCACTGAAAGTGCTTTACACTAGAGTCACATTCACTTAATGCACAGATCAGTTGGGTGCCTAGGGGTATATCGACATGTAGCAGGAGGGAGCTGGAATTAAACTGTCAACCTTCCGATCACAAGACTATAGCCGTATCCGAATTCAGGGTTTGCGTCCTTCAAAGGACGGGAAAAACGAAGACCGGAAGAAAAATATCTGTGAATTCGGACAGGTCTAGCCTTCCATAGACATAATATAAGGATAAACGCCTCATGCCTCTCCTATTGTCGCTGACGAGATTTAGGGTGGCTATCTTGGAGCAGTAGACAACTACATTGTCTACCGCAACAACTACTAATTTTTTTCAGTCAATTTTTTTTTAGACAACGAGTTCTAGCTTAAGAGATTGAGTCCAAAATCCAATGTGATCCATCCATGCTGCAGTGAATTCGTTACTCTTTATAGATTCTCCCTCTTCTTCCTCACATTGTGTCTTTATGAAACTTTCAAAACAAAAACGGAAGATTTGGGATGAATCTTACTAGTGAAAAAATTACATAATATTAGACTTTACCACCTGTGTAAACTTTGATGGTGAAAGTTATAACACACAAGTTTTATAATATATGATATTTTTTCATTTCTAATATACGCTCTTGTGTCAGATAATCTAAGTCAATGTTAGAGAATAATTATTCTTTTTAGATTTACGAAATCCCAGTTATCCTTCATATCGGGGCTGAACCCCATATTACACCAAGCACTGTAGCTAATATTAGCTGGTATCTCACCAGTGGACATAAATACAGTAAAGTAATATTCCAATCACAATATATACACAATAATATGTCCATCTTACTTGTGAAATGTTGTCTGTGGAGCCTCACATTAATAATCCATAGATCTGAACAACAATATCCCTCAGTGCTGAGGCATCTTCTGTTGTTTTGATTGAGCAAAGTAGGAGGGACTACCGCTCCAAGAAGACTGCCATATTTCCTGTGCCGGAGCAGCCAATGCGGGGTCTGCTCTTATATCTTGTCTATGTCTTTGAATTCGGACAGGCCTTGTCGTCACGCTATGACGTAATTGGCCTACAAATCCGTCCTTCGAAGGATGCAGACCCAAAAAAAAAAAAGAAAAGGATGCAGACCCTGAATTTGGATACAGCTAAGGTGTGTTGTGAATGAAAATGTGAATTGTAATCTTTACTGTTGAACATATGGAGTTCATTTATTGTTGTCTGGCTGTTATTTCCAAAAGACACAAAGCAGATTCAACTATGCTACATTTACTAAAGGGGTCCAACCGACCACACACGTAAAACTTGTATAATTTCCCACATTTGGACTGAGGCAAATGTCTCCACGTTTGCCTCAGTCCGTGCCTGCACAAGGGTTAAATAGTTTCATTTATGTATGTAAATCAAATTTAGCAGCATTGATGATCTCAATAAAATGCTACCTATCCATGCTACAAATACATCTGTGGTCTGTTTTAAAATATCAGCATTTATGGGGCCCCTGAAGGCCTGGGCGCCTTATGGACCCACTGACTGATTTTGGATTAGACAGAAGTGCAAATAATTGATATTCATTTTAATTGTATTTTTTGATTAGTTGTTTTATTAGGACTAGTTGTGGATTTAATTAGCATTTCATTTCCCAAAATTATTCTTACCAACCATCAAGCTGAAACCAATATCTCTCCCATAGTTTCTTGGGAACAAACGTGATTAGGGCTGCCACCGCTGGAGCAGGAACCGGGAGGCCAATTGGACCCATGAAGAGGCTCCGGAGACTGACAGAACACGCAACAAAACCCTGGAGGTCAGCCGAGAAACCAAAGGGACTGGCCACAAA
>CAEGAF010032352.1:0-12703 GCA_903067075.1 Micropoecilia bifurca | reverse complement strand
CCAATGAACTGACAAAGAAGTGTTAGAAGTTCCTCCTGAAATCCTTATCAGCTCTCCATCCTGCCATAAAATTATCTTCTCCAAAGAGGTGAGAAATAATTCATGAGGACGGGGTCAGGATGTCTCTGTGGCCATCTGGCAGTAAGATAACATCACACTTTGGGAGGGTCTTTGTGTTTCTGTGACTATATAACAATGTGATGTGTGTTGATCTGGGCTCTTTTTCTGACTGTGCTCAGTGAGAAGGGTCTTCGAACGCTTTTTGCCTTCGAATAAAGAAACTTAAAGACAAAGATTAATTTTTCTCTTATTATTGAAACAGATTCTCATTCCTTCATAAAATTTCTACAACAATGGTTTCTTATAGCTTTGTATTTAAAAAATTGACATAAGAAATTAGCCAGTAAAACTTAAAAGTCTTAAGTCAATGTACAAACTACATGGGCAAACCTTTTATGAACCTTAGTACTGATTGCAATAAATATTTGATAAACTTTGATGTCACATTTTTTACTATTAATGAGAAAACATGTGGTGCATTTTTTTCTCTTTTCAACCAAGAAAAGAAAAGAACATTTAAAAATATACAAATTTACATTATGCATTTGCCATCATTCAGGCATTTCAGTCGCTCTATTCAGTCCTTCGCAACAAGCACATGCATCCACTTCACTCGAGTTTCTTCAAAATCGCAAAATAAGCATGCATCAGATCAGAAGACGCAAACGCAAATCCAAAGCATCAGATTAGAAAACCCTCAAATTTGAGATTTTTCCACTTTTTTTGCAAATGCATTGGATCAGAAAATGATGGAATCAGATATACTCACAGAGGTCTGTTTTCTTCTCTCAGCACGTAATCCTGAAAACTGGAGTGTCTTTACACACTCGCACCGATTCTCAGTGATGCTGCAGCCTCCTGCACTGCCTTTAACCTGTCTGATCCACACCCTGGTAGAACTAACTAAACCTCCCCCTCTCTGGCAGCTTTCTCTCTCTCTCTCTCCCCCGTCGGTCCCTCTCCATGTTGCCCCCTCCTCCTTTTGCTGCAGCTGAGCTGCTTTCACTGCTTTGACACTCCTGACTGTCGATGTGCAAGAGATTTGCGTTAAATGTCATTAGACGGAGTGATTTTAGGTCAGTTCAGTTGCTCTGGAGGATTTCAGATCGAATAACGAGGAAGTGTGAAGTGATTGTAAAGGAATTCCCACCCACTCCAGTCTACATCATCCCTTAAACTGTTTTTTTTGGGGGGGGGGTTGCTTGAAGCAGTGAACAGCTCCCCCTAATGGTCACAGAGCTGCAGCATCGCTGCGAAAGGTGATGGCAAATGGATAGAAGGTCTAGTAGTGCCTTTTAATATCTTTTCTGAATAAACGATGGCAAAGAGCCTCCTTAAAATGTTCCTTTCATTAATTAATCTAGCTTTATCATCAATCATGGACTCCATCCTGTCCTCATGACCTTTTACTGAGACGAGAGGGTCGAGAAAATTATCAAAGAATTAAATGTTACATTTTAATAAAAGAAAATAAATGCCGACAGACAAATGAAAGGCAACTTGCACCACTGCATCTTAAGCCCAAATTGCTATTGGAGTAAAGAAGGACAAGAAAGTAGAACTGCAACTGACCTGCCATTGTCCCGGCCAACACCCCAGACCCGGATACTGGCAATGGGCTGGGAATGAAGCACGCTGCGGTCCATTGGGTCGACCAGGTTCAACATGTTGTTCTCCAGCACCAGGTACATATCCTTCCCCTACGTACAAAAACACACACACTGATGAATAAATCACTCAAATATCAGAACAGACAGTCCTAACCTCCTGCTGCTGTATCAGAAACATTTATGTACCTGCCTAATAATACAGTATTCCTACACATTGCTGGCACAAGTTTCTAGATTTCCTTCCTGGGTTTTTATAACATCCTGGGCACGGAATGTGGGTAGAAACCATTTTTACTCTAAACCCAAGACTAAAAACCAGAAGGTTCCCCGTAAGACCTCACACTTCCTGTCTCTGGTTATCAAAGTCTCATCTTAAAGTCAGTGTTTGTTTTGCTACTTCACATTATAATTATTATTGCTTAGTTATTAAACTTCAACTATGAAAAGCGATGAGGTTGTTTTTAGATGTGCTGCACTACATGTGTTACTTTGGTAACTTTATTTCAAACCTTGTGGTGTTCTGCATTTCGACCAGACCCATTTAAAGGACCACAAGTTAAGCTCAACCTTAATGTGAAGCCACATTCAAATCAAGGTTGAAATACGTCTGTAACTACGTCAGGAGACATGGCAGAACAGTTGTAGACTAACAGAGTAGAATGGTTGCAGATATTCACAACTGATCAAACTGCGGTCGTCAAAATGAAGTCAAAGCAGTCCTTCAAAGTGCTGCTTGGATGTAATATTTGGCAATACATTCAAAATTCTTTTCAACACTGCATTTTGTCATTTGGATGAACCTCCACTGTGTCTTGTTCCCTTAACTGATGGTAGATCTTAGAGAATAAGATACTAATGACTGTTTGGTGCATTGTGCTCATGCAAAAGAAAGAAGCGTGGGGAAAAATCAGAACTAATCACAATTGACACTTGATTCAGTGATTTTGCAATCGAATTAATTCCTAATTGTGCAACCCTAAACAGCTGGGTGCGTGACCCAACCAGCCAAGCCCTGAACCCACAACTAGGAGTATGTAATACTCCACAAATACAAGATGATCAGTGTGACTGTCGCTCAGGAAACCTTGTCTTGTGAAGTCATGTGAACTTTTAAAAGAAGAAGTTTGACTTAATTTCTACCTCTACATCTGGGCCAGTAGAGGAATATGTTACCATATGATGTTAATGAGTGTGTGTGTGTGTGTGTGTGTGTGTGTGTGTGTGTGTGTGTGTGTGTGTGTGTGTGTGTGTGTGTGTGTGTGTGTGCGCGCGCGCGCGCATGTCCAGCTATCCTATTGAGGATCCTTGCTGGCATATTTACTAAACCAAGTGGGTCTTATCTGGACCATAGCCCAGTCCTAATCTGATGTCCCCTGTTGTTAGTGGTTACGTTTAGCAGCATGATGTGAATTAGGTTTTGGTTAATCTTAGGTTTAGGAATAGACTAATATTGGTTAGGTTTGGGAGAAATGTCTGATTATGCATAAATTAAGTAACTAAAATGATAGCAAGTCTATACAAAGTTCCAATATGGGTAGAAATATGAATTGGTGTGTGTGTGTGTGTGTGTGTGTGTGTGTTCCTAGGTCTCTAAATAAATTATTCACTCCTAAAATAGGGGATGGATATAAAGGGATATCAAAAGGGAGAAGAAGCTCTCTACCGCCATGTCCTGTCAGTTCACATTAAATAAATCCACAGCACAGCGAGCAGCAAAAACCTCGTACTCTCTTCTTTCTCCTCACACCCACAAACCCATTGCTGTCATCTTGTTTCCATTTTACTTCATACTAATCTTTCTTTCTTATTTTTTTTTACAGACTTCTTACCTCTAAACCGTTTCACTTGGATCATTTAGAAAATATTTTATATACCCAAAACAAAGAGAGATATGGCACGCAGCGTCCCTCACCTCGCCCCAGATGCCGACCGTGTCCCGTATGTCGTTCTTGCAGTAGGACAGCTGTCGGATGCAGTTGTTGACGGCGACGCTGCTCTTCCCGGGGGCCAGGTCCTCCTCGGCCATCTCCACCCAACCCAAAGAGCGAACCGCAAAACACTGCAAACAAAAGCAGAGCACGAGCGAGTTACACAATCGGCTTTCAGAGATGCATGATGATGACATATGACATGTTTGTTTTACCAACAGTCGTGGGTTTCAAAACTTTCTCTGCCGCCATTTACTCTAAAGTAAACATAGAAAGCGCGGTGCAAATCATGGAGATGACTCACAATGAGAGGGTGAGAGTCGAGTTACAGAGATTAAAGACACTTTTAGAATAATCACAAGTAAATGTGGTGTTGATTACCTTGACTTTGATGGATGCAGCTACAAAATACTGCAGTGAGCTTTAATTTCTCATTGCTACCACATTACACTAATTCAGCTTAATACCACCAGGCTAAACAACCGTTTCAATCTACAATAAATCTATCCGGTAATCCAGCCAAATATCGAGTTCACATTAGCCTCGCTGAATTGGACTGCAGACGAGTCAGCATATTAATAATCCAGTTGCTAAATAAATCAACCGGACAATGGAACTGTTTTTCAATTAACCTGAGAGCCTAAAGGCTTCATCATCTGGGTCCTGGATTTGAATGTTTTTAAGATCACAGCAGGAAACCCACAGATCTTCAACAAGAAATTATCCACTAGGGGTCAGTATTGTCCAGATAGAAAACTGCAGAAGAGAGAACATTAAATATCTTCTGTATTCTAATAGGCTGCAGACATTATTTAAATGATTTTCATATCACAGCTTTATTCTCTTAAAAACATTCGGTGTAACTTTATTCATTTTTTAAACTGCTTTGAGGTATTTTTCATGTCAAAGTAGAAATAAAAAACTACTTTAGAACTATCTCGAATCCTGAAATATATATATAAAAAAACAGAGAATCCTTTTATGGCAAGACGTCATAATATATTGAGAATGACCTCTATGTGGCTGAGTGGTTATGACGAAAACAAAACCAGAATGCAAAGCTACCAAACAATTTAGATTCTTCATAACATGGATGCAAATTGATGATAAACACACATGAAGTCACATGAATTCCTAACCTTAGCTTCTGGGTCACTGTTTACACTGCTGGTCTCATTTTCCTCTGTGGTTGGACGATTCCTGAGAAGAAGGAAAAGATGACAGCAAAAATAAAAACCTACATAAGATGAAGGACAGAAGATCGCATGTCAACAAAGACTCTGTCTAATATTTAAATTTATGATTTTTACTTTTAACACTTGATGCCAAGGAAGTCTTTGGACCACCTGAATGATGGTTGGCAAAATACTTACAGTAATAAAGCAATATAGTGTATATGTAATAATAAAAAAAAGTTGATAGCAATGATATGATTCTGAATGCTTTTAATAGTCATTTAAATAAAATTTGCTACAGTTTACAGTCATTTCACCTGAGCTTGAGAGAAGCGTAGCGAAGCGTGGCGCCCTCAAACTCCTTCAGGCTGGGGTCAGGGTTCACGGTGGCCGCCTGCAGGTCCTGATGTACAGAAGTAAAAAAAAACCCCAAAAAACGTCTAATTGATTAAAACAGTCCAAACAAACATCACTAACCTACTTTACACCTTAAAATCTAAGCTTTTAATAATGAATGACAAAGTCATGACACCTGTTACTTATATAAAGTCTTAATAAAATGTTATTAAGACTGTTATTGGATGGACAAATCGTCAGGGAGTGGCATATATGATGTGGTCAGTTCAGTAAACTTTCTGTAAGACTCTCAAAATGTTCACTACTGTTTGGCAGTAGTGAACATTTTATGTGGATTTAAACTGCTACACCAATGACTGACCTGATCATTTTCACAATCTGTTACTTAAAGCCCTTGACTTTAGAGAGGCTGTACTTTCTCTCCTTATTACACCAAGAGTTTATTAAATGGATGATTTAAATCCCTGTGGCTGTTGGACCAAAGAGATACAAACATTATGAAAACCAAAATGCAAACATCTTCAAGTCGCTCAGCATGTAACAGCATGCAGCCATGGGCCTTTGGTAAATGAGAGAGGTGGTTGCACAGTGCAGCATGACATGCTACATTGAGAAACGTTAATCATTGGATACACACAAGTACACATTTTATATGTGCAAACACATTTGTAGCTGTGCAATTAGGATGAAAAGATGAGCATTTTTTAATTATGAGTAAAGAAAAAAAACAGCTAAAAGTGTTACTGCAGCCAGATAACGTTTTCTTAAATGAGGTGACGTTTATGATGAAGCATCAGCCTCGCATGCTGCTGCCCAAGCAGTGAAATTCAAACGTGGGAGGAGGAGGACAGATGAGGAGCAGAGGTCATACTTGCCTTCCACACTTCACTATCAATTTTTCCTCCAAATTCACTCCACACCTGCTTCTACACAAAGCATTAAGACACAAACACAGATAGCGTTGGGTCGACACATGGAAGTCGGAGGAGGAGGAAGAGGAGGAGGAATAAATTCAGTCGAAAGTCATATGTGAAATAGTAATCGACAGTAAATACAACCGGGCATTAGGGGGAAGTCATTTTTTTCCACAGAGGTCCGGCTTCATTTGGTGAACTTTTTTCCCTTATAAATGAAACTATCTTTAGAAAATGGCTTTTGAAATAAATCTGGTATATTTGCCTGAACTAAAAGATTTAAAGGTGACACACAAAACAAAAAGAAATGAGCTTTGTAGTCATTTACCACTGCAATGAACATTCACATCTAAAGAAGGCATAAATATATAGCTGCTTAATGTCCACATTTACTTAAAAGTGAAGGCGCCGACCACTGGTAGTGGTCATAAGACAAGTATAGAACTAGATCAGTAGATCTGCTGGTGAAGAGGTAGATGTCTCTGAAATATGCTTAAAAAGAGAACATATTTCAGGAGTCCAATAATGATGTCAATATTCCCTAATTTTTGTGCTCTTTTGTAGCATTTTACCTCAACCCCAATAATAATAATAATTGTTTAATATAATGCACATCGTTACAGAATACGCCTGTGACTTTAGGAAGGTTATAAAACATTTTTAACCTTCAAGAAACATTTAGATCAGTGGAAGGGTCGTTTTGTTATTTTGAAGGCAATCACTTCAGAATGCATACAGAAACACTTCATGACAAAATAAGAATATGAAGTACTTCAAATAAAGTCTCTTACGAGTTTTTATGCCGTGTCTGAAGCAAAAATAATGCCAAATCATACACATGAAAAGGAATCAATTGTCTCATTTTTGCCACAAACACACTGTTAATTACCAAGGGCACCGGATGGGTTACAGATTTATTCTCATACCTTGTCTTCATCTTCATGACATTGAGAACGATTTTCTTGATCGGGCGTCTCCTGTAAGGATGTGGAACGAGGCTAAAAAGGGAAAGAAAAAGAGAAATCCAATAAAATCTGGAACATAGTGAACAGGATTCTATGTCGGTTTTCATTGAGAAGTGACAAAGACTGCAGCCAGAGGTTGCTCTCAACGGACTGACGTGCCAGAATCTCATTTGAGCACATCCATCCGTCAACATCGCTCCATTCTCCCAGGATCGATATTTTATCTAGACATTGCTGCTCTCCATCAGCCTCCTTTCCTCTCTTCGCTTTACTCCATCATTTAGCATGATCGACGAACTGATTGTCGCAGCGCAGCCACGTTCGACGCGTGACACTTCAGGCCCAGCCGCAGATCGCGCCACAGTTTTAATAAAGAATGGGAAACCGTGATAAATTCTTATTTACAGGTATCCAAACTGCTTCTAATTTCTAATATTTTGTTGAATTGCAACCACCAACGTCCACGTTACAGACAAATTGTGATGCAAGTGTTTTCAGGGGTTTTTAGAGAGCTAAAAATCTTGAAAGTTTACTCTGATGCCACTAAATAAAGTCTTTCAGTGGTTAATTCTTCACACTTAATTTTCTATTCCATGTCATCAACCTTCTAACAACTCTGGTCTATTACTCCGATCTACTCCGGTCTACTCTGGACTAAAATAAACTATTAAAAGAAAGCCAGAAGAAGTCATATTTTCAGTTTTCCACAAGAAATGTGAAGGACACAGAAAACACGTGGAGGAAGGTGATTGGGTCGGATGAGACTGGGCTTTAACACTCAACCGAACTTTGACTAAACCATCCCCACCTTAATAGTTAATTAGTGCTGGGAGCATCACGGTACAAACACAAAACCTGTGGCAAGACATGATAATCAACGTTCTCCGTCTAATACGACTGATTGAGTTGTTTTATAAATATATGCATTTACAAAACCCATAAAAATTCCAGTGAGAATATTCTCAGTGACAAGGAGACTTGGATCGTTTGTCCAAGTACAAATTAACAAATGGTCTAATACTTACAAAGTAGCAGCTGTTGACAAATCCACATGTAGGGAGAGTGGACTCATGACTGGACAGCGGCTCCACTGAGCTGTCGGACGTCGTGCTTCCCGAACGAGTCGACGCCCTGAAGAAAATCTCCGCCTGGCATGACTTTGTAAAAAAAAATAGTTGTTCAAAAGAAGGTTGTCGCTGTCGCAAAGCTTCTGGTGAGCTTCTGTGGCCGTCTCTTAGCGCAACAATGTCTTATTTTGTGTTTTAAAAAAAAATTGTTAATCATATTAAGAAAGACAGCAAGTATAACAAACATGTTGTCTATCAGGACTTTTTTCTTAGGTCCCAAGCTCATAAAACATCATAAACTCATCTAATCATCCAAGTATAAAATACCACATGTAAAATTATTTTTTTCCTTACAAGACAGATTTGGATTTAGAAATTAAACCGATTTCAAAACCGCATCAACAAGTGTAGACGCTCCAGCAGACTCATAAAACAACGAGTTCAGCTCATGTCCTCTCACCTCGTGGTCTGGAGTGGTCAGGGGGCTCGGGGAGCCCTGGGAGTGTTTACGCGGCATGGGGGCCGTGGGGTCAGCCAGGGCCAGGGCCTCGTTCTGCCCAGCTGGAGGTGGACGGGCGGAGGGCCGCTCCCACTGGGTGGTGCCTGTAGGAATGTGCCAGTAGTAGATACCGGCCATGTCTGTGATCTTCTTCCATCCTGGGGGCAAGTCGGGATCGGTCTGGAACGACTGCTCACTCCAGATATCTGCAGAGAGATTAAAACATTGAAATAAGACGTGCAGACCCTTCGCATGCTTTTCAGACAGTATTCACAAGGCCTTCCGTCTGTTTTAAAACTAAATTCTGAACTCAATTTCCACAAGGTGTAGAAAACCAGAAAACAATTTGCTGCTTAGCTGAAATAATCCACGTCAAACATCCAAAAAAAGAAGACAAATTCACAAATAGCCACACTGGCACAGAAAGTTATTCTTCTGAATGATCCAGCTGCTCTCTGAGCTGAAGGAACAGATGTCCAGGATTACAAAACCACTCTGCAGCTGTCTTTTAAATAAGCCATGTCTCCATGTTCTCGAGCAACACAGAAACATCTTGTTGATATAATTATGCAACATACACACGCACACGCACACGCACACGCACACACACACACACACACACACACACACACACACACACACACACACACACACACACACACACACACACACACACACAATGGTCCGGACCTATTTAGAAAAGTGACCATACAGGCAGAAACGGAACAGAACAAAAAAGTACAAGTGGGCTCAGTTTTAAAACAATAAAGACATACATTTGAAACTCACTAGCAAAAGAATAGAATACGTACATCATTACTTAATGAAGTATCCATCATCAAATGTGGGAACAGGCAAACTCTGAGCAGCAACATCCCAATAAACATGGATGTTTGCACTATCTGACTAATTCGAGTTGTATTAGATTAAATCATGGACACTCTTAAGGGCGGAGCTCTATTGTAGAAAAGAGATCAGAAGTAAAAGACACTTTCGAGGGAAACAACTAAACAAGCTGGCAACATGGTTCTGTAAGTATTCATCTCCAGTTTCCACTTTGTCACATTAAAACCTTGAACTTCACTGTGTTTTGCAGGAATTGTATGTCAGCCCAAAGCAGAGGAATAACCAACTGTGATGCAGAAAGTAAATAATAAATTTCTTTTCATATGTTTTGCAGATGAAAATCAGCAAAAGTGTGGTATGATTTTGTACTTATGCCCCCTCTAAAACTCTAAACCCCTGAAATCAAACGTGAAGCCTAGTTGTCTTTCAACGTTACCCACATCTATCCTCTGTATGACTCAGGTGGGAACATGATGTTTAAAACGATCTTTCCTCCAATGTGCGCTCGGTTGAAGCTTGGAGGAAACACTGACGGTGGGAATGTAAATCGTCGCACGCAGAAACCCAATGAGGCCGAGAAGTGTTTGTTTCAAAACGGCACAGACTGTCTAAAACCATGTGAGTTCGCTCATCCGCTCTGAGCGACAAAAGCAAAACGTCCTCTAGAGGCGCGTTTCAACTTTGGGTTCCTGAAGGATTTCACTGCAGAACTTAACTTCCCAAAACCGTTCTGCTGATTGCATTACAGAATACAAGGAACAATTACAACACTAAGCTTGCAGGAAAGAAGGAAAAGATGGGACAACTTCCATCGAGATCACAATCGGAAATGACAATTTATGACTATTTTGTTTTGATTAAGCTTTGAATCAGAAGAAAGCAGCTTTCATTCAGAGGAAATTTGTCTTAAATAAGCAAACCCTGTGAGACAAAGCCTGTCTAAACATGAACCACTCACAAACATGCAGCAGCCGTTGCACCATCCAAACTTAAAATTGATGCGTAATCAACAAACCTTAGCAGTTATTGCTTTAATCTGGATCTCAGAGCATAATCACTGCAAAATATTCTAATTTCACTGGATAAAAGCTCATAAAGGCTTTGACGAGAGCGCAACCCGTTCTACATTCATAGCTCTCTACTGAGATTGGTGAATTCTATAGGCATAGTTAAATACAAACTCTGTAAAACACAGTAATGTTCAGCATCTGTGGCTGGGTTTAGAGGTTGTGTTTGCAAATAAAAATACTTATTTAAACTGTTTGCAGTATTTCTTGAAGCTCAAGCCCTTCTCAGCTGGCAGAAGGCAACATCTGCTCACAGGGCAGTTGACCGTAGCCGTAATTTACGGGGCAGTAAGACATTTAGAGGAAGAGCAAGCCGCGCAGTTACCGAAAACACACTCGCACACACTTCACCAGAGAAGCGCGCATGTTCACAGAACCACTGACGGCATGGCATGTTTGTGTGCAGAAAGTGGAGTTTGCAGATAACGTAGTAAAAAGAAAAGGATGCCAGGCTGCAACGCAGGTTCTAGCAACTCATAAAGGTGATATAAGCCCTGAAGGACTGGCCAGCAAGTGTGCGTGTGCACGTGTGTGTGTGTGTGTGTGTGTGACTATAGTGATTGCAAAGTAATCTGAAAGTGCTGATGAAACATGTTGCCATGACAGCAGGCCATATGTTATCATTATGACTTGGTCTATCCCGATTGAGATGAAACTGTAAAACACGTGCACATGCGCACGCGCACACACACACACACACACACACACACACACACACACACACACACACACACACACACACACACACACACACACACANCACACACACAAACACACACACACACACACACACACACACACACACACACACACACACACACACACACACACACACAGTTAAAAAAAGGCATCCAATTACAATATCAAAAGAAATAGAATTCACTTAAAAGAAAATGCAAATATTTAATGTACTCAAAAAAGGTTTTATATGCCACATTTTATCATGTTAATGATAAACTTTTTTTTTCATAAAGTCACAGACACAAAGGAGAAGTGAAGTGGAAGATAAATTACACTTTTATCTTGTAGTGTAGTTTATCTTCACTACAAGATAAACTACACTATCTTGTAGTGTAGTTTATCTTGTGGTGCATTTATTCCATATCTTCACTACAAGATAAACTACACTATCTTGTAGTGTAGTTTATCTTGTAGTGAAGATAAACTACACTATCAGAGTAACGTCTTGTGAAGTTACTCTGTAGTATAACTTCACAAGACGTTCAAAATTTCTCATTTTCATTTTTTGTTATTTTTTTGTCAAAAGATTTCTACTTCATTCGCCTAATATTAGGACTTTATTCTGGTAATATTAAAACTTTATTCTCATGTGACTGTATTCTTGCAATATTATGACTGTATTTTCACAATTAATAAAAATAAAATATCTTAGCCTGGCCCCAATATTCCATCAACAGAGTTGACTTGAATACAAAGTCCAAATAAATAAAACAAATGGTAGGCACTGGGCCTGATGGAAAATAAATCCAGATTTTAAAAAAAAAATTTAAAAAAATCACATTTTCAAATTAGATTAATCAATAACATCGATTTATCGCCATGTCCTATAAAAAACCTCCACCAGGTACGAATAGTTTTGCAGGAAATGGCACGTTGACAACACAAGGTGCTGTCCTGGTGCTCCAGCGTCTTCCAGACCAAGGAACTGTGGAGCAGTTTCTGCTGGGAGATGGAGTTCTATAAGCCGAGGGGGGAAAAAATTAGGTCAAAGCGAATGAGGCTTCAACGGAGAGAAGCCGACTGTCTGGGGTGATCAGGAGGAAGGACTGTGACAGAACTCAGGCCAGCGTGAGACGAGTGGAAATAGATTACACCATGACGACACAGAAAGGAGGAAACACTGTTGGGGAAAATGTGAGGAGAGCCGAGGCTGTTTTGAATCTTTGGAGGCTTCGTCGCAGATCAACACCATCGGCGGCGATCTCTGCAAATGCTGAGGGAGCCGAGGGACGACTTAGCATGCATGCGATGATGCACGCTGCTCTTGTGGTGCATTTAGGATGTTCATTTAAAAAAAATGACACACATGAGCAACAGAGGCACTGTGACAGCTCCCAGTTATTACGCAGTTCTGTGCAAGAATACAGTAAAGCACAGCAGAGGGGGAAGGGAGCAAAACACCTGAACACACACACACACACACACACACACACACACACACACACACACACACACACACACACACACACACACA
>CAEGAF010032348.1:0-10444 GCA_903067075.1 Micropoecilia bifurca | reverse complement strand
AAGCTCATTCAGGTCCGTAAAGAAATTTTCCACATATGTTGGACTTTTGTATAAAGTTAGGGTTAAGGTTCGTTTGTAGCCTTTTACCTCGATTGCAAGATACTCAAAAGACATAAACTGACCCAGACAGATTTTGCTACAGTTCATGGTATCCTTAAATATTGAAGCCACGCCTCCTCCTTTTTTGAGTTTTCTATTTTCTCTTAAAAAGTTGTAAGTGGGAGGCGTTGATTCAGTTAGTACGATTGCTTCATTAATGTCATTCAGCCATGTTTTTGTCAGAAATAAAAAATCAATATTATGCTCAATGATGAAATCATTGATTAATAAAGCTTTAGCACAGAGAGACCTGGTATTTAAAAGAGCCAGTTTAAGTGACCTAGAGACTGGGATTACTTCGATCTTAGGTTCCTTGAAGCAGGTGATCATTCTGAGATTAGAATGAAGACAGCCGTTTTTTGTGTTTCTGTTTTTTATATCTTGTCTTGAAGTGATCCGGACAGGTATTGTCCTGCTATTCAGTGCCAGGGGACCAGACGCATTCTGGGGGAAAACTGGTGTAAAGATAATATCTGGTCCCCGGTCTCAGACCTCAGAAACTGTATCCTCAGCTATGTGGCGATCCTGTAGATCCATGCTGTTGTGCTGGGAGGAAGAGGAGTCCGTCCGTCTTCCTCTCTGTCCTGGATCATCCATCAGCACCTGCAAGTGGGTCAGGTGCTGCCCGGTTCTCTTTAGTGATTGACTGAGGAGTGAAGGAGACAGGAGGGCGGGAGGTGTTGGGACGAGGGAAGGAGCAAGGGAACCAGTCGATCTGTTAGATGATGTTTTCTCGTATTGTTTTGGTACACCGCGCTCCTGATAAGTGGAGGCTTCCATCCTAGTTAGACGTCCTTGAGCCTGTTCTTCTGAAGCAGTGGTCACATCGTAGTTCTTGTTGATAAAATGAAAAATGTTTGCAGTGAGCAGCCTTGTCCCATCTTTGTTGAGATTGCGTTCGCCTCTTCCAAAGAGGTGAAAGCTCTGCCAGTAGATCCAGAGGTTATCGATGTAGGTCACTGAGCTGGCAGAGCAGGTTTTAATCAGCCATTTGTTTATCATGAGCAGCCTTGAATGTTTTTCGTCTTCCCATTGTGGCAGTGGAATTGGACCACTGAGAAATAGTTTCACGTTTAATTTTCCCAAAGCGTCCAGAAGAATATTAAAGTCTTTTTTCAGAATCTCAGATTTTTCCTTTGCCAGATCGTTGGCACCAACATGCACAACCAAACTCTCCATGTTTGGCTGATCAGTGATTAGAGAGAGCACTTTGTGAGTCAAATCGGATGCAGTGTCACCAAGAAAAGAAACCACTCTTGTTTTTGTCGGATTGCAAACATGACCGATTCCATTAACCGTTTCATCTCCAACAATAAGCACTCTTGGCATACCTTTCGTTTTCCTGGTGGTCGCTTTGTTCTTCTGAGCTTTCCGCGGTGGAGGCGTTGGTTTAGCCTCATTGTTGATGTTTGAAGTTGGGTTTTCACTCAGATGCTTGTGCTGAAGTGCAGAAAATCTGTTTTTCAGCGGGATTCCCACGGAGTTGGAATGTTTTGGGGCTTGGGCTGGTCGCGTTGTCCTTTGGGTCGGTGGAGTCGTTTTGGCTCTGGCTGCTTGTTTGCTATTCTTTGGCGGAGCAGGTATTGAAGTCGAGGGTGTGTTTCGGCTCAGAGCCACGCTGATTCGTCCAGGTGAAGGGTTTTCCCCATTAGTCGTCTCATGGGATCTGTAGTGTGAGACTTTTGTTTCGGCCTGGCGCCTTGAGCGATCCAGGCTGAGCTGCTTGGTGCGGGGTGTACGACCTCTCCGCTGATTTGAGGAAGAGTTGTTTCATTTCCACAGGTAGCGTTGATCTCAAAGTTCACCTCCAGTCGTTGAATCTTCGTTTCTAAAAACTGAAGTCGTTGTAGAATGTCCTTGGGGTCGAACTGGGTCATTTTGCCCTAGTTCAACTTGGAGGTGAGGAAAAGTAAAGTAAAAATAAAAGTGAGAAAGTCTCCTGGTCCTTGGGTTTGAAGTAATCCAGTTATGATGTCGATAATGAAAAATTGTCTTGAAACCTCCAGAGTAACCTCTCTTTTAAAAGTTGATCAGACTCAGCATTCAGCAGCATTCAGTGTTTGTTTCAGTTTCATTGTTTCAGTTGTTGCAAAAATAGTGTAATCAAAGCCGTCAACTTTAAAACTTTAAATTTCATGCTACCTTTCATCAATGATGAAAGGTGGCAAATTAGACAGGATTATCTTTTTAGCAGGGTTCATTAAAGGGAAAACAGTAGTTTGCGTATTGCTCAAAACAATTCCCGTCTCAACTACGTTGTTCACCTTATCAATCGAGTCCAAAAACAGAACCACTGCATTATTCATCCTGGACGCTGCCTTCACACTTTCACACCTCCCTCTGTCATTGTGTTGTTGGTCAAGGTGCCTTGCCTAGTAATGGTAGTCAGAGAGGCCGGTGGTGCCAGACATCTGTGCTTACTACCCAGTAGCTTACCACCATCAATGTGTGAATTACTGAATGTAAAGTAAGGCGCTTTGGGGTCTTATGGATTTGATAAAGCACTGAGCCATTTACCATTTACTCTGTCTTTTCAGGGAAGAGGGGCAGTGTGTGGAGGGCATCATGGAGATTTTCGACATGCTTCTTGCAGCAACCTCTCGCTTTCGGGAGCTCAAGTTGCAGAGGGAGGAGTACGTCTGTCTCAAGGCCATGATCCTTTTCAACTCCAGTGAGTTTTACCAACACAATAAAACATATTGACAACAAATTACACCAAGGTTGCATGAGGATACAAAGTGTGCTTGGTGCTGTGTAATCAGTAAAGCAATGTGTGCTTTACTGATTACATAACCTAGATGAGTGTTGGAATCTAATAAGAATTAGATACATTTATTTTTTGCTAAATTAATTTTGACAGATTTAAAGCCATGTGATTGGTAGATCTATTTATGTATTTATTTATTTGTTTTGCTTAGACCTCGTCAGTCAGCCTCCTGCAGGGATTAACAGGCAGAAGCAGCTGGTGGGGCTGATATGATTGTTTGGTGAAGGAGTGAGGAGTGAAATGGTTTTTGTACCGCAAATTAATGTTGCATTTGAAGTCAACTCAGATTATTTTTTTGTTATTTTTGTAAGTAAAAGAAACTCCTTTGAAACAGGAAAAGTCTCTGCAAGTGCTTTGTATTGTTTTGAGTGAGTCAAAAACCTCCTCCTGAGGAACTACTCTTGCATTTTTGTTTTCTGGAATTTTTTGTGATGTAAGAGTGGCCATAACAAGTACAAAAACCTTCACCAACAACTTGAAGAAAAGCGCAAAGTCGCAAAGTTGTCCAGCCGATCACTCACAGAAGAACAAAGAAAGCAGCCAGCGGGCCGTGAGTAAAATCAACTGGTAGAGTTTATGAATGAAAGCGCAGATGCGCTACAGAGAAACAATCGATCACAGAGAGCAAAGTTGTGGATTTTGGAAAAGGATTGCAACAAAAAAGGATGTTAATGGATTAACTTATTTGAAAGTGAAGGGATTGTGTGATCATGTCTGACCCTGACACTCCGCCTGCGTCTGAGACCATATTAAGGGTGTGCATCCTTTTGCGCAGAGGCAGATTGGGAGCCTGCACTAGAAAGATTAATGAAATAAAGGTTTTGATGACGGATGCAGGAAATGTTGATGCAGTCAATGATTCAGTAAAAGCATTTAAGGAAGCAGTGGATGAATTTATAAATGCTCATAAGTTGGTTCAAGAGCTCTTATCAGAGGAAGAAAAGGAAAATGATTACAATGACTGGTTTGAGCCTCGAATAACTAATCTAAATTATTTTTTGAAAGATGTTGAAACATGGAAAAAAGACATTGTACAATCAACAATCAGGCCATCTGACAGCATATCTAATGTATCACAGAAATCAAAGTCATCCTCTTCCTCTAGATCAGAGGTCCCCAAACTTTTTCCTGTGAGGGCCACATAATTTTTCCCTTCTCTGGTGGAGGCCGGAGTCAGTTTGTAACTGAAAAAGTGTGACGATTGCAGGAGTGCCTAAATGTAAAAAAATATTGTTTTCCAGAAAACACAATAATATAACATTCTCTGGGTTCTTCACAGAGTAAATCCAGGAAGGATTATAATCTGTATTTTCCAATCTATAAACCACAACCCCAATTTTCTTTAAAAAAAAAACCAGTTAACATATAAGCCGCAGATATCTCTGCCGCTTCACATTTTCCACAGGATGCAGCATCAGCGGAGGGGAGCGGACACCAACATCTGAGTCATTACAGGACAACTGAATATCACATTTGTTAGGGTTGAAAAGAAAAAGTTGCCAAGTTTAGATTTAACTGAACTGATTACGGTAGTTTCCGAACCGTAACTGTAACAGTAAAAGTGCTGATTCCTTGTGTTGCTACTAGCATGTGCTAAATGAAAATGGGTGCCTTCTTCTTCTTCTTTAGATTTCAACAGCAGCTTGCATCCATTATTGTTGCACTACTGTCATCTACTGGATCCTAATATCTATACCTGAAATTCTCATCATGATCCCAGTATTATTAAAAAACCAAAAAATCTTCTTTTTCTCCTCAATGCTATTTAACTGATCAACAACATTCTCAAATTTCAATTCCCTATTAAAACCTAATTTTGCACAACAAATCCAGGAGGCCCAGATTAACACTGTCAGATTTGATTTCAACACTTTAAAAGCGTCTGTATGGGTCCACACCAGAAAGTGTTAATTTAACTCTTTTTGGAGAGTTGGTACCTTAACTCTTATAAAGTGTCAGATATCAAATCTGCTGGAGTTAATCATTTAACACTTGCTAACACTAGTTCAGTGTTAGATCTTAATATTAACTCTCACAGAGTAATGAAAAAACTTCATAATGTCATGCTGGGTTTTAATTTCTGAGCCCACATGCTTCTGCATGGTTGAACCCACAGAGAAACAGGATAAAAGTTTAGAGGTTTTATTGACAGGGATAAAAGTAAAAAAAATCCGTAGGTTGTTGTACTGGAAGACGGGCATGGCTGCACACAAAGAGAGTGGAGATGAGTTAAATGATCGTAGGACGCCAGACTTTTAATATGGGTTCAGAGCTTACTTGAAGTAGTGAGTTCCAGTCGGGGAAGGGTTCGGGTACCAGGTTGCGGCTGGAAACAGAGACTGACTCTGAGAAGAATTGCAATCAAGGGACGAGAGAGAGAGAGAGAGAGAGAGAGAGAGAGAGGCAGAGAGAGAGAGAGAGAGCGAGCGAGCTCCGGGGCTGGCTCCACCTGGAGACGCGCTGAGGACTCTAAAAGGAGAGGAATCTGAGCGGACTCAGCTGATCGTCATGAGGGGATCTCCTTCGGCTCAAAACGGGAGTCTCTGGTGCGGCTTGAAGATGTTCTGAAAAAATGTCACAAGAAACAGGTAAGAGCTAGGAAGCAAACTAGACACGATCTCAACAAGACGAATAGTAGAGAGGCTGGAGGTACCACAATAGGTAAAGCACTCTGGCAGTGAAGTGTGGGAGCCTGCCGCTTAAATCCTCCTCTAGATGATCATTGGAGCCAGGTGCGTCCCGCAGGAACCTGCTGGCAACACCCACCAAGGGAAAGTGGCCCCTGGCGCCCTCTGATGGTCAGAGCTGAAAAGAAAACAAAACCCAACCTGGTACCCAACACATAAGAGTTATTTGTAATTAATATTAAATAGGTATTTCATTGTTTGAACTTTTGAAAATTCTTTGGAAAATAAACATTTAATAAAGAGGCAATGATTTTCTCAAATGCATTTATTTCAAAATGTGCACCATAATTACAAAACATATTACAATGTGAAATGTGCATATTTCACGTCACTTTCATTCACATATTGTTATCAAACGGTCTGACATATCTGCTGTGCAATACAAAATGCAGTATGTTTAATACATTTTTCTTCAATAACATATGCATAAAATTGTTCAAAGTACAAGGTGGAGAAAGTAAAGCAAGAAGTTTATGTAATATGATAGAGTAAATTTTCTTTAAACAGGTAGATTACTAGATACATAACAGACCAACCTGATATTCAGACCCATCATTTCTTATCCAGTTCATGTTTCTGTTGATAAGAGTCAGTTCCTCTCTGGCCTCCACTAGAGAGATGTCCACTCACTAAGAGACTGACTTCAGGTTGTTGGGCTGTTCGTGATGTTTGGCCTGAGACACCAACATGATCCTCTACTGCATCAGACAGTCTTCAGTCTCTGAGTAGGACAGTCAGTGTCGGTCTCTGGATCATAACAAACAAAAAACATAACAATGAGGAATGGAGCGAAGCAATACATTTTACTACAACTCTGACAACAAGCCTCCATTACAGAAATGTAGAGTTTCAGTGATATTAACACTTACATCATCATGTTTGGAGCTCGAATCTTCGAAGAATCCATGGAGGATCAGGAGGGAGATTGACGCTGACGACTGGCGGTTCATCCTCAACCAAACTGGTTCTAATATATACAAAAAGGCAATAAAATGATTAAAACATGCAGCAAAACGTATATAAGAGACAAAACAGCGGTAATAATGCTCTCAACGAGAAAAAGGCTTTTACATTTTTTCAAAGGAAAAAAATCAGAAAGGTTAATAAATCTGACCAATATGTATGTAAACGTTCAACATCATGAAAAACATACTCCAGATTATTACAGATCTGTTCAAGTTAGCCAATAATTTGATTAAATGTTCACCGGCTCAATTTTTTCCAACATTTATACTCCGCTAACATTCGGCATGCTAAACTAAACATGCTAACACCGAGCCGTGTGGCGAACGTGACTCTGTCATACAGGTTGAGCTCAACTCAAAATAATAGTTATAAACCAACTCAGAAAAAAAATGACTTACCAAGTGCAGTAAATAACTCAGACATGTAGAAAGTAAAAAGTCCTGAAATGACTTGGCTTCTGTCGCTTCGTTTCTTCGTTGGGAATCTGAGATTCTGGGTGGAGTCAGTGAATTAACTCCTTCAGTGTTAGAGCCGCTGGTGGAGTTCAGAGTTCAGAAGTAAAGAGTTACTGATTCTATTTTAACACCTCTAGATTTGATACGGAAACACTTTGTTTTAACACTGGATTTTATCTACTAATAATACTCACCTCAGACTCACATAAACAATATGATTCTATAAGAGTAAAATTAACTCTGCTTTTGGATGAAGTCTACTAACACCAAAACATTTAAGACTTTTGAATTTGCTGTGTGTTTTACTGGGCGCTTTCTTCTTTTATTTCCAATTTTGACTTCCAATGATTCACTTTGTGCTAAAGAGTCCCCTGGTGGTTGAAGAAAAATCCACATATAAGTGGCTTATAGTCCGGAAAATATGAAAAAAAATCTGAATGCCCTCTGGTATTGTTCAGGGGGCCGGACCAAATGTGTAGGCGTATAAAATGCAAGATTTACAGCAGTGGTCCAAAAAATACGGCCCGCGGGCCAGATTCGGCCCACCTCCACATTTGGTCCGGCCCCCTGAAGAGTGCCAGAGAGCATTTAGATTTTTTTTTCATATACCATATTTTCCGGACTACAAGCCGTTTATGTGTGGATTTTTCTTCAACCACCAGGGGGCTCTTTAGAAGGAAGTGAAAATTTGGAAGTCTGGTTACTTGCGCGCCAACACTGAGCACACAAACAGCAAAATGAGTAACAAACAGATCAGATGTCTTTGGAAAGTTTATTTTTCAAAGGCCCACATAAAGGCCCAGACAAGAGACAGGAGAATGGAATTATCCCGGACCGGTAGGTGAGTCCCACATTACAAGCCGCTCTGCGGAACATGCGGCGACCAGCTGGAATGAAGCTTCAAGCTGCGCCACGTAGAGACCAAGCAGGCTGTGCTCAAGCAACACAGCTCGGGTGACATTGTCTCCCATCACTCCCAGATGGAACCGTCTCGTTGCAGAGAAACAAGCTCAGGGCTCCATTAGTTGGTATCGTGAGTTAAAATTTTCATGAAAGTAAAATGTTTGATTTTGTGGCGCTGTACATTATTTTGAAGGGATATATTATGTTACCATAGCGACCAGAGTCAGAGCGTTTGGGCAGTGGTCGAGAGGAGAGTTTGTGAGTCTTAAGTCTGGTTTAGACGGAATGTCGGCCGATTCTCCAAACTTCTGTGACCACAGAGCTGATAAAAGTCCAACAGGTTTGATCGGTTCGTGGTCAGTCACAAGGCAGGAACTGATTCCAGTCACGAACATCTTGATTCCAGAGGACAATCCAGTAAAACCCCAACATAGCGGGAATTTAGAATAACCAAACACTGATGACGATGTAGAAGTGATAGTTTGTGGAGTCATCTTAAGAGATAAAAGACGTAACAAAAAGAAAAAGCAGTGGATGAAAGATGACTGGAGCAGCCGTTCTGTTTGCTTATGTATGATTTGGAGGTGACTTGTGTTTTTTCATAGTTAACATTTTTAACTGAATAAACATAATAATGACCTTTAGATTTAATAATAAACATTCCACATATCATCTCCGATATCCACCGGACTCTCAGTTGTGCGATATCTCAGCTGTTTGGGATTCCAGTCTGTTCTTATGTCACCGCGCTTTCTGATTGGCTACCTGTCAGAGGTGGGGACTCGAGTCACATGACTTGGACACGAGTCAGACTTGAGTCATTAAACTCACGACTTGAGACTTGACTTGAAAAAATCCTCAAAGACTCGGACTTGACTTTGACTTTCATTGACTTGGGACTTGACTCGACTTGAAGGTGTTTACCTGAAAAGACTTGATATTTTTTACTCAAAGTCTTAAAATTTAAAACACATTATTTATGAAGTGGCGTCATTAATTAATTTCACTCATTCCGTATGAATATGCGCAGATCGTCCCTCTGTTTTTCCTATCTCCTTATGTATGCATGTGTGCGTAGCTGCAGCACAATCAATCAAATTAACAGGATTTGGACATTTAAAAAAACGCGGCGACGCTACAGAGCTCAGGGAACGAAAGACGAAATAACCGCTGGAATAAGCTTCCGCGAGTCATTTATTTTGGCTACGTAGGTTATGAACCTTCGAATAAAAAACGAACTGCAACTTGTAAAACATGCAATAAATAATTGAATATCGGATGGAGATGCCAGGATGTCTAACTTTGTCCGGCATTTGAAGCTTCACGAAGATCAGTAGGTGGCGCTTTTCTTTTCTGTAAGATAGTTGTCTTTAGCTAACTTTGTGTTAGCATGTGTACTACCGGTTAAATTGGTGATGATTTACCATAAATCCGGTCCTTCAAATGCCTCCACAAATAATGTGCACCGTGTTAAACTCAGGAAGCCAGTGGATAGTGTTAAGAGAAGAAATACTCCAAACTTTAAAACCTTTTGACTCGTAAACTTTCTCCTCTGCCCGGATCCATTGAATGCGAACATTGTCTCAGCTGAACTTACAAACCAAAACAACTCGGTTTCCACGTGCAAAGGCATAAAGACATTTACTAAACCAAACAACAAATGAAACTAACAGAACTAAATACAACCAAGAATATTTACCTCACCCACACGACAGACAATACAGAAAAAACATCCCAACCGCGTTGGATGTTCTTCCCGGAGACCCATCTTGATCTGAAGATTCAAAGTTCCCGGTCCCACTTGAGTTTTCCAAACATAGAGGAGTGTCCTTGGTGAGCTTCCATTTTAGGAACAAGTATCAACATTCATTTTATCTAATTTGTTGAAGTCATGGTTAAATTCTACAACTAGCTTATTTTAAATATATTTTCTCAACAATAGTGAGCGGGGCTCTGGAACAGAAAGCAGATTCTGGACCTGAACTCAGGGAACAAAGTCTCTCTGTCCCATCATGATGATGATCCGGGTCTAGTGTCATATAAGGATGGTTGGTGTATTTGAACACATCTACGTTGGGAAATTATATTGACAATATATTGTTTACTGCAGTCAGTGCATTAAGTCAAATGTGACCGGCGTGACTGTCACATGTCGCACAGAAGGCATTTCCAAGTAGTATAGCTTTGTGTAAAAACAAATTTTAAAAAAATCCCGTTTTTTTATTTTTTTGGCCATCTTCATTTAGATATTTCTACTTCTATTTTTATATTGATCCTTTCATTTATTATTATGTTGGATATATATTTATTCTTTTATTTATATATTTCTACTTTTATTTTTATATTGATTCTTTTATTTATTATGTCAGTTTTGGTCCTCCATAGGATATAACACTAAGTTAACCGAGTAAGACATTAAATAATGAGCTCATTATTTTGTGTTTAGTGATTCTGACCAGCTTGATTCACACATGTTTTTATCAATATTGAGATGTGATATTGGCTGTAGATTTAACCCACTTGGCCTGACAGATATTTATTTTACCATCACATCCAAATTCAAAACC
>CAEGAF010032321.1:0-20297 GCA_903067075.1 Micropoecilia bifurca | reverse complement strand
GGGGATCGGAATCGGCGATCGGCCCTCAGGGGTGATCGGTATCGGGATCGGCAGGAAAAAACCTGATCGGCACATCCCTATCCAAAATAATAACCTTTTTCAACCTTTATAGCTCCACTGTTGAAAATGAGAAGCTAACATTCACAAATGACATTGAAATAAAATCCAGTCCAACATCTGGTTCGAGGTGATTCCTCTGGATCCTGTTGGAGGAAAAATATCCCAACTTCAGAAGATGTGCTTTTAACCTAACAGATCTCTGTGGTTCCTCCTGTCAGCATGAGAGTCAGGATGAGGAGGCGCCATGTCAGGAAGAGAAGTGGAAGATGCAGGGTCTTCAGAACAAACAGATCATGATGCCGGGCTACACAGGACATAGGATCAATATAACCAGTTTAAAAACTAAAATGAATGGTTATATGCCAGACATGGCAAAGTGGGATGCACTCCATGCCACGATGTTCATAATTTAGGTCTCATGGCATCTCAAGGTGTCAACATTGCAGCCAGTGGGCTGAAGGAGGAAATACAGCTTTATTCTGTAGCAATTCAAGAGCTACCCAGCTTTTATCACTTCGCAAAAAAATCAGCACAGAAACTCCACAGCACACAAAGAAGCTATATATATATATATATATATATATATATATATATATATATATAAATTTACTTATTTATTTTTTGTCATAGTACCCCCAAGAATTTAAAACTACTTTCACCCCTGCCTTTCCCCCAGAAGATCTCAGTCATCTACAGCTATTTACTCTGAACCTGATTGTTTGAACATCTAGCACTGAAACATGCTTTGGATGAAACATCAAAACTGCTCGGTGTTATACTGATGTGCAATGCAGTTGAACTTTATATAATTTTGTGTATAGATTACCAGGATCTGTCCAGATATTAACCTCAATCTGAATTATGCTGAGTTTGACCCACCCATCTACAATCTCTCTGATTCTTTAAACTGAAATAGTTCTAGCGGCTAAGATACAGTACTCACTATAACTGCAGCACAGAAGTTCATGAAAAAAAAAACATCCATGTTACTCCCTTTTTGTAACAGAAATGACACATTAGTGACACCATTGCTTGTCCTTCTGTGCAACTATTTGATATAGTACTTTTAATGTTTAATATTAAACTGAACTTAACCACAAGAAGTTAAGTGCAAATTAATATTCTGATTAAGGGAATATTAATTTGCAACAAATAAACAAGTATCTAATTTAATTATTTTCAAAGTCTGGATGAGCATGGAGGATGAAAACCATCCATCCATCTATCCACACATACATAATTATAGAGAATCAAACATCTATTCAAACATAAGAGCAATCTGTCCATCTAGCCCACCGTCTATTTATCCTTGTTACAACGATGAATATTTGACTTACTGGACAGTGAACTGCATACTTTCACATTTAAACCCTGAGGTTATATATCTACTGACAACTCTTAATGTTTGTATCTGGAAAAAAAATATCTGGGATGTGTAGGAGCCCCATAGATGGACACAGCTTGATTATTTTCACTAAAACACAACCAGCATGTGAAACGCACATTTAAACGCCTCACAAAGAAAAATAAATAAATAAATAATGAAAACATCTTTCTGCTGTTTTTCACCAAAGGAATGGAAATTAAATCAGAGATGTAAAAAGAAGAAGAAGTAAAAGAAACTTCATTACTGAGATCTCATTGCTAACCAGAGGCGAAATTAGCTACGTTTCTTTTCAAACTGCACAAACCTCCTGCGAGTCACAAGAAGGGCCCAAAGCACAACAGATGTTACTGGAGCTCTAAAATAATAGAGAGGCAGGCCTGGATACCTTGACAGTGCAGTCCTTATGTACTCTTCTCACTGGAAGCGTGCCAGGAAAGAATTAGGTCAGCTAAAGTGCATCGTGCCTGGTGGAACTCCATGTTAAAACAGCATCACAGGAGAGTGGAAGAGGGAGCGGGGCAGGTGTGTGGAGGGGGACAGTGTTGGGTGTCACACAGGTACAAATTTCTGGAGCGGCACGTTTTTTTTTTTTCCCATCTTGTATCATGAAAACGTGAGCAGAAACATTTACACCCCTGAGTCCAGATTGCAGCCTAATTATTTTCAGCAATGAAAAGGAAAAGTGGAATAAGAGCGAGAGAGGGAGGGATGGGGGGCGGGGGGAGAAAATGCATGCGAATTGCAATTCTCTCATACAGCCTGCATACAGGGTGTATAACCACAAGCCTGAAAAAAATCCTTACAGCACAATAAAACTGATTGTATCATCACCTTTTTTCCCCTTACAGGCGGCATTTCTACTACTCCTCACATCACTTCTAAAAGGAGCATGTACTGCTGAAGTACATTGTGATGGAGAGGGGAGGGGGGAAGGGGAAAAAAAAGCAGGACAGGGATGAGAGGGAAAGAGAAGGAGCAGTCAATACCCATTTTTGCCAAGACATGCCAGTAGAAAAAAGAGCAAAGAGACAAAAGGAGCAGATGGATGGAGATGGAGCTAATGCTGAAAGAGAGTGTGACAGTCTGTAACAAAAGCCAGAGTGAGCTGCTGGGAGTGATGGAAAGAGTCGGACAAAGATGAGGCATGAATTAGGCGTGGATATGGAAGCAAAAGGGGGAAGGAAGACGGGAGGCTGAGCGCATGAAGGAGTTTATCGGGGACGGGAAGTGTTGACTTTAACAAAAAAAAAAAAAAAAAGGAGTCGGGAAGACCGTGAGGCTGCGGCGGCCACATCTTCAGCCGGTTACCCCGATAAACAAACGTCTGTCTGACACCCAGCACCAGTCCAACCACAACCTCTATCTGAGTTTTAATCTCATTGTTGCCACCTTTCCACTCCCCCCCTCCCCCCACATGGCCCTGTTATGGTCGGAGATTTTTCTGCTTACGATGGGTATCTGCTATGCGTGCGATGCGTAGTATTTGCTTTCAGGAAAGTCTGCATTTTTACTTCCAGGTTGTCTTGGTGCCAACGCGAACTCATTGCCCTCCGTCTTAACTGTCACGTTTATGAGAACAAAACGGGCGTTCTCTTTCTGGTTGCAACAAACCGCAGTGATAAGGACGACAATGCATTGGCAAAAAAGCTGCCTTTGTATTTAAAACATTTGCAACTAAACATGACAATCAGATAGACAGTTTCTGGTTTCTGGTATCAAGATGCACTGAGGTTTTAAAAAGTTATTCTTCCAGAAGTGAGGCACAAGATGTGCTTTTTCGAGGAAAATGTGCCCTCACTGTTTCTGCACACTGCTTCACAGCTGGAAGAAAGAAAACTGCTACACTGGCTTGCAGGTGACAAATTAAAACAAAGACAAAGTGTATAATGATGCCATTCCTACAGTTGAAAGTCCTTTAAGTGAGAGAAGCCAGAGAAAGTCCATAGGGCAACTGTGGTTTTTATCTGGTTATGTGAAACACTGATGGATCTCTTTCAGTTTGCAAAACTTTAGCAGACATGGTGTGGAGACAAAAGGAGACACCTGTAAAGGTTTAAAAACTACAACTCAGCTTGCTAAACTCTCAGGTTGGGTATATAAAGAACAGCTTGAAAAGCACTGTTGCTTAAAAAAACCGAAAAAAGAAAATCACAAAATGTTGTTTTATCAGTCAGATTTTTTGGATTGCCTATCCAAATAAAGATAATATTAATTCAACTTCAATAAACAAAAGTTAGATCATTTCAGCAGTTGTATAAGTAACTGTTTTTACTTTTCATACAGTTTTATACAGGACAAAAACAGGTTAACAAATATAAAAGCACACTAGAAATAATAACATATAAAAATCAGGGTGCTGACTAAATAAAATTATCACTGAGGACGACGAACATAGAAAACACAACTGAGTAGTGGAGTGAGAAAACCCTAGAAGAGAACAGAAAAAAGCATAAATAGTAAACCTTTAACAATTAAACATATCTGTCATTTCATCTAAAATAATAGTATTTAAATTACAATCAGCTAAACAGTATTTTGCCAACTTGGTAATAATGACTGAAGAGAATGAAATAAAACAAAGAAAATGAGTAATTCTTAGCCTCAACTCAAAGCCAGACTTATTAGATACACATTTTTCTGTCTTAACAGCTGATGTTTTACACTTTTGTATCACTACCATATTTTTACTTCCAGAAATACATTATGAATCTCAGAGTGGAACATGCCAACTTAACAACATGAAAGTGTAAGTAAGCATGTTTCCGATTGTGCTGAGCAGCAATGCTGGCTTTTCCTTGCGAGTAGGCAACCTTATTGTTTTTGGCAGACGTCTTTTTTTTTTCCAGTCAAATGTGTTGAGCCTCAAGCAATTTCCACTATCTGGAGTACAAAAGGTAAATTCCCAAACTTATTTTACTATCCGACGATCTGTAGCTGAAATCTAGTGGGGGTCAGGGGGGATGGACCGTGAGGAAGTTGCTCAGCTCAACCAGCAGTCTCGGTTTCTGCAGCATTCTCCTCGCTCCTTTCCCTGGTCCCTCGTTGTTGTGCGCTTTAAAGGTGCTGCGTGTCCGTCGGGACTGCCGTCGCTGCTGCAATAAACAGGATTAATCAGCGCTGGCGTTGGGCACTTTGGTCCAGATGACGCGTGTAATTAAGAAGTAATTGGCATGTCATCTGTACACGAGGAAATATGACACGCGCCAACCAGATGCAGGCCCCTACAACAAGAGCCGCACCAACGACCGTGTCCTCGCAGGCCTTTTATTCGTTTATTTTTGCTCACATAGATAACTCCCTTCCCGCCGCTGACACTCTTGGTTCCTTAACATCTTTATTCACCCTGCAAACCCGCTCGCATTGTAATTCACTTGCCTGTTCATTTATTTACATGCTAACGCACTTAAACGCTAATTTGCTAACTTATTCATTTATTTACATGCTAACCCACTTACTGCCGCTTGCATTCCGTGACTTATTCATTTATCCACATTTAGGATGACACAGTTACTTTCCCCGAGTATTCATTTATGCGCGTGGGCAAGTCACTTAAATTCTCGCCAGCGTAATTAAGAGGCCCCTCTCTTCTCACCTTACACAAAAGGATGGATTTATGGCGCATACTCTGTAGCTGCACACAAAAGTAGATAGCTGAGATGCCTCTTTTATGCCGGGGTCAGTCCGGATGCAACAGGGGGTGTAAACTGGCCTCACTCTCCTTGTAAACTGGATGTTCTGACTTCGTGGCTTATGTGGAAGATATTTGAACCAACAGAGACATGTTTATTTAGCACTTACGTCTCCTCTAGTTTGAGCAGAAGTCTGCGATTTAAAAGAAAATCAATTTAAAATGATGCTCTGGGTTCTTTCTAAAAGACAGAAGCCTCTTAATATTCCAGTCGCACCTATCGGCAACCATTCCTTAGAGCAAATGCAGCTCTAAATTTTGTTAGCATAAGAAGCCTCATTGATCCAAACCTGCAGTGCATCTTTGTTTTTAAAGTAAATGGACAATATTAATCCTGCAGAATGTGTTTATGACTAAAGTTTGAATGTGCCGGAATTAGTCGAACAAAGTTTTTAGGGAAGTGGACCATGTGCCTGGATTGGGAGCTCAAAAGGATGTTGGCTAATTTGCAGAAAGGGCTGTAAGGCAGAAATAATGGAAGGAAGAGGGGGGGGATGCATGAAGGCAAAACTAATATCTCCTTGGAAATCCGCTCAATGTTTTTCATCACAGCAATTTCGTACCGGCTATGCTAGTTTCCCAGAGAAGCGACAAGATAGAGTTGACAAAAACAAATTTGGAAACAAAAAAAAGGAACTACAAAACGTTTTCTCCACCCCTACCCCTTGTACATTTTGTCACAACGCAACCAAAAACACAAAAAGATTTTCCAAAAACAATCTGAAAAGTGCAGCAGGCCACAAAGTATTTTGCCAATACTTTATGAGACCATCATGTTACATATCTATATAGAAAGAAGTCTGGTCACATTTTACAACTTTTATCTTTGGTCGACATACAAATGGTTCTGTGTATTGTACATAGTGAAGGTAGTGTTATGGTGTGGGGCGGATTTCTTCCTGTTCAGACTGGAAGATTCTGCAGATGTCCAACCTCAAGCACGAACATCAAGTCGTTGCTGCAATTTGTTTAGATCAGAACATCTTTGTCAGAATGGCCCAGTCAAATTTGAGGCATTTCACATCTAATTGCACACAGGTGGGGGCTCTATTTATTAAATGAATGTTGCACTGAATTTTACTTAGAGGCCTCAGAAGAAATGGGTCAGAAACACTTTTCAGAGATCTATTTATTTAAACATTTGAAAACTATGCATCATTTTTTTTTGCTCTGCTTCACAATTGGGCACTGCTTTGTGTTTTTCTATCACATGAGATCTTAATAAAACAAACTAAAGTTTGAGGATGTAATACAGCAAAATACAAAAAAAGTTGAAATTTGAATGTTACTTTTACAACACCTTATGTAGGAAGCATTGCTCCGTTCTTCTTTGGGCTACATATTTTAAAAGAAATTATCTGTCTGAGTCAGTTAAGAAACATGAGTGTATTTTTCCCATCACTTCTGTTCCGTTAATCTTTTTCCGAGGTTCTGCACCTCAAGGATGTTAAAGGAAAAGTACTCAGTTTACAAATCACAATACAAATCTTCCACTGCGTACGCAGCGATGTCAACTTTTTATGTATGGTACAAACACATCTGTTTATACAAGCTGGGAGAGCTGATATTTAACCTGGGAATTGCTTTATGGTCGCTAGACAAAACACATTTTATAGCAGTTTGCATAACTGCTGTCTTTCATCTGCTGGGGCCGAGCCAAGCCGTGTTCGGTGCGGCTTTGTGACTCAAAGCACGACTGATATCAAAGCAGATTTAAGGCCTCCGAAGAAAAAAAAAAAAGAGATTGCATTATCAGAAATTTTTTGCTTTCCTGTTAAAAAATCATTGCAAATAATGAAGAAAAGCAAAATGCAAACTTTTAATCTGGTGTAAACCTCTGAGAAGCAAAAGCAACTGGTGCAGCTTGGTAGGGGAACAGTCAACTAAGCTCCAACTCGTTGGGCAATCCAGCTTCCAATATAATTAATGGCAGCACATTTTTAATTACCCCTACGCGGCAGTATGCACTACGGCTTTGTTTATCGAGCCCCACTGATACCCATATTAACAAAGTTAGGTTAATGATAGAGGTATTTTGCTTAATAGCATTTTTATTACTCCCACCAAGCATGAAGCAATTAATTAACAATGGACGAATTAAGTTCCCCTTCTGTAATGGCCTACCAACACAGGACATCATTACCAATCGTCAAAATAATTCATAAAGCGATGACTCAGGTGGCAGGACGGTTATGTGGTGGGGGGAAGGGGTAAAAATGAATATTCCCCAGCTCACGTCTGGTTTTTCATTTTAGAAAGGAATAAATTATGGATACGGTCTGCCAGTGGACACGCTGGTGGTGCTGCATGCAGAGCGAACCGCGGGATCAAAGATGCAGAGCGTTTAGTCACAGATGCGGACATGGATTTTCTCCCCCTCCTCCCCCAAAAAGAAAAAAATGGATTGTTATGAACAGGTGACTTTTTTATTTGACTAGATAAACAGGGTTCATACACATTTTTCATCTCGGAGATCATTTGGGCTGCATACCAGATTTATGGCAGGTATGTCCACAGCGGTCCGGTTTTAAATATGTCATTACGAAGAACCACAGATAAACAGGAAGAAAGGGAAGAGAAACAGGAGGAAGAAATAGCAGAGGGAGAAAAGGAAGGAAGAAGACAATGAAGGAATGAAGGACATGAAAATGATTGAGAGGAACAAATGACACAAGGAACACAGGAAAACATATAAGACAAAAGGAAAAAAAGAAACTGAAAGAAAGAATAAAAAAGTGGCCAAGGAACGAAGGAAGTGTGAGGGGAATACTGACTGATGGACAAAAAGAGAGGAAGGTAGAAGGAAAGAAAGTCAGCAAGAAGGAAGGACATAAAGAAGGAAGGAAACACAAAAGTCTGGAAGGACTTTAGATTTTACAAATAAATAAAAAAAAAATCAATTTCCATACTCAGTTCTGATTACTTATTTTTCAAGTCTGGAAAGCTTAAATCAAAATCCATACTTTTCCGGAGTGGGTAGGATCCCTGAATCAAAGGGGGCAAAATATAAGATGCACAGAACGACTACAAAAGAATCAGAGATGGCCTTAGTGAGCAAGGAGCACTGGGTGTTGGGAAAATGACATCGAATAATGGACCTCGAAGACATATTTGAAAGCACATAATCTTTTAAGCTTGCATTTGAAGGTAATCTCCCATTAAAGAACACTAGCTATTTCTTTGTGGAGGAGAAAATGCAAAGACAGCAAAACTGATGGGGGACAAATGGATGTGACTTTGAGTGAGAGTTAAGACAGGAGTGGGGGGATTGGGGGGGAGAAAGGTGCATCTTTCCTGACGCTGGACTTGTGCAGTAAATTCATTCTGTAAAAACAGTGGCTGCTGAGAAATTTAATCCCTAACTCTCCCAAGCACACACACACTAAGCACACACACACACACACACACACACACACACACACACACACACACACACACACACACACACACACACACACANACACAAACACACACACACACACACACACACACACACACACACACACACACACACACACACACACACACACACACACTAAGCACACATGCAACAAAGAGGCAGAGATTAAAGCATTAATTCAGTGAGAGGGAATAGGATACCGGCATAAATTTAGAATGAATGTTTTGGGGTTATCTTCTCTGCCGACTGCCTTTTCTACTCTCTGTACTCCGTTGCACTCCACATACAAATGGAAATCAGGGTCACACCCTGTATCTGGCAACATGTAAAGCACTAAACTCTTGTTTTTCTTTGATAAGCTACATGCATGTGTGTGTGTGTTCGTGTGTATGTAAGAGACAGCAAGAGTGTGTGTTTACAGAGACAACAGGTGTGTGCGAACACGGAAAAATACCAAACTATTCATGTGCACATGTGTATATTTGCGCGTGAGGGCATGTCTGTTAAACGCATGGCTATTTCCATTTGGGGTGTTTCAGGCTGCAGCGCCCGCCTCGAACCAAAGCGTCCCCGGCTGGGATATATTTCACCAGACGCGCCCAGCCTCTCTCCTGGCTTCACGCTGGAAACCAGCTGGTGGGCGCTGGGGCGCCACAGACCGACAGGAAAGCGTGCCTCGTCGTATAGAAAACTGTTTTGGCAGCCTCCAGTCGTCATTAAAAATGCACCAACCCTGAACGCTTCCATTAATTTAGGCGCGGCGTATTCAGCGAGTGGAGCCCCCGTGTACAGTCTATAAAACACAGCAATTAAAACAGGTACTCTTGGCTTCATCAAGGCCTAGCCAAGTGTAATGGCCTGGAAATGTGAAAAATACCTCCAGCAGCCAACGTGCAGCAGGCTGCTGCACGCGCCGCAGAGCTAGATATGGAAGACGAAGATGACATGATTTAATCTTCCTCCTTCCTGATAATGGGAGGGAAATCTGCTAATATTCCAGATACGGTGTTTTAGATAATCATCACTCAGGTATCAATTTTCACTTTAAGTTAGTCTGTCAGGCTAATGCAGTAGAGGAAAATGAGCAGATGGGCAATACAGTAAGAAAAACAGCTTAACTTGAGAACAGGTGGGACTTGTAGCCAAGCGTCAACATGCAATGCCTGAACCCGACTGTGCTATAGGGGGCAACATGCTTATATGTGCTGTACAAGGTTGAGGGCATCCACAAACGCCATCTTTCATGACATAATTACAACTGTCGCATGAGCGTCTTGCAGTGGGGCGTTCAAGGAGAAGCGCTAAGATGTAGGCCATCAAAGTATGCTTTCAACTGAAACCCGAGTAGGTTACATTGCAGAGCGATCACATGAGTGGAAGAGCCTCTACGACTTTGATGAAGACTCAAAGGGACGGAGAGAAATGCTTGCATCATCCTGTCCCAAAGCAATAACTTTTTTTTCCCCCTCCGATGTCTTAAATCAGCCCAAGCTCATCCAGGACTGTCCAGTAGTTTTGAGTCATGTCTGATTAACATTTACTTTGCTTTGAGAACCACAGACCGTCCTGTAATCTGCTAAAGGGAATTTGATCAAATGTTTTCCAGATTCTCTGAAATTGTTACGCTCCAGTTTAGAGTGATATTTAATAGTAGATACTGTATCAGTGATATAGTAGAAGTAGTAGCAAGTCCAGGTTTTTAGGTGTTTATGGGGCAAATCCGCATCAAGTCTTCCAGAAACAAGTCAAGTCTCAAGGTTTTGAGTAACAAGTTTACTGCGAGGAGCAAGTCCAAATTCAATTTAAAGCCTTTGAGTAAAAAATCTCAATTAAGTTTCAAGTCTTTGATTTGCAAACCTAAGTTGAGTATAACAACTGAAATGCTCATTGAATTTGTTGCATTAGTCTGTCCATAACACTGAATTTATATTAATTATACATTCAAATTATGTCCGGCTTTGTAGTCAATCAAAAATAATAGACATAAATGTGATATTTCTTTTAATAAACCACTTGTTTTGAACATGGCTATAGAGTAATGTTTCCCCAATAAGAGGTTTTTAAAAAACTATTTAAGTTAAAAACAATGGAAAGAGGTTAAAACATCTTGAAATTGAATAATTTAAAAGAAAGTGAAGGAGTAAACAATAATACCTTTACCCTTGGTTGGGGATTTGCAAGATTTTCAGATATATTTTTATGACACTATGCTTAAAACCTAAAAATGTAAACGTTTGAACAACAAACTTGTTGCAAGGTACTTTAAAGAGCAAAGTGTCATGCAACGAATACGTGATCATGTAGAATTTCTGAATGACTCCTGATTGCATGGGGTGAGGATTATTCACAACACTTGAGTCACGTCTGAAATCTTTGTGTGACTTGAGTTAAAGTCTCAAACATTGGACTTCCTCTCTGTCATCAGAGAAGTTTCAGCGGTAAAACAACTTTATTACGAAAGCAGCACACGAAAGCAGTCTGTAATCAATTTTATGAAAAGGAAATTGTAGCGGTTTTCAACAACAATCCCGGTGAACCATATTTTTAATACCTACTTTACTACAAAGAGACAACTATTGGGCTCCGTTTTATGATTTTTATTCATGATGGCTCGTGTCGCTGAATAGGATTATTGGGTAAATAGCATGAATTCTCCAAACATTGAAGGTACACTGCAGCATTGTTGAATAATAAATAGTTTGGATAGATAATAAAACAAGGACGTGATTATGTTTTACAGTAAAACTGTAATGTCTGGCTACTGCTTCATGACTAATGGCAGCGTGATTTTTAATGACTGCTCCTGCTGCTCCCATATACTAATTCAAAAATGATTAGTTTCTTTAGTTTCTATCCCATTTAAAACTGTGAGCCAGGTCGTAATATGTGTGTTTCTGAGTGTGTGGGAGTGTGGCGGGGTAACTGAGGTGGCTAATTATAAAATGACCAGACTAAGTTGTTTAGCAACCTTTAGTGAGTGCTTAAGGGTATTCTATCAAGTGGAAATTAGACTTTTTCCAGGAGAGCACTGGGGAAAGCTAGTTTTTCTGGGTTTTAAACTTACACAATATGAAAATCAGAAAGAGGGAAATAAAATGAAAGCCTAATCCCTTCCTGGATTTTCTTTAAAAATATAATGTTGTGGCAAAACTAACCAAAATGGAGGAGAAATGCCTGTCATAGTCGGAAAAACATGTTAAAAAAAGAATCAAATTTTGAAAAAAAAAAAAGCTATAAATTGCTAGCTTGAAAATAAACTAGAACGAAAACCACAAGAGGGAGTTGCTGTGTCCTTTGCAGATATAATCACAGTAACAATCACAAAGGAGCATCGAGTCTTACTCTTTGCTTTCAAATCATCGTTTCTTGCTGTCTGTACAATTTCCACATACAGAATTGGGAAAAAATTGCATTTGTTTACTCAGTTCCACCTACGTGAAACTGGGAATTAACTTATTCAACTGAGCATTTTTAAATCCAGACTAGGAACAATGGCTTCAGAAAAATGTGAAGTTTTGTTTTTGTTTGTCTTTTTTATGTCATTTTATCGTGTAAGTAATTGTAACAGCAATGTAGCTTTGGCTGCCTCTTGGCCAGAAGTTTTTAATCCCAATGCCACTTTCCTGGCTAAATAGAGGAAAAATAATAAAGTCCAGACAAGCACTAAAGTACAATTGGCAATTTTGCATAATTTCATACGACTAGAAAAGCTAGTTATGCATATTTCAGTACATGAATTCCCCTAAATAAATAAATGGGTTCTGTAGAAGTACTGCGACAGCCTTGTCTGCATTTTTCTCACGAAGTCGAGTTTGTTTCCAGTGTTTGTTGGACAATGTTTTGTTCGCCACCAGGGCTTTTGGTATTTATGTACAAGATCTCGAGGCGAAGCCGTGGATAGCGGGTGATGGGGGTCTGGTTTTGATTTTTCAGAGTCATCTTTGCCTTTTCCAAATATTGTAGCCATGCAAATTTCTTTCAGCTGAGATCCTCAGTGTACAACTGCAGCGGGATGTCTGGGTTTCCCCTTCTGGATCCATTTCCCCCTGAATCTTGAATAGACTAAGACTAAAGGCGGTGAAAACATAAATTGAAATATTCCTGGAATTTTAAAAGTGGAAATTAAATTACAGTGTATGAATTAGTCCTGAGTTGAGTAACTTCTGGTCTCCTGTAATGACACCATGGTTTACAAATGATTCTGAGTTTTAGGAAGCAAGTCTGGAAAGGTTTACGACATAAACAACAACAAAAAAAAACAATGCATGTACCTCAAGAGTTTTTCTCTTGCGTTCTCCAACACTACATCTTCTTTTAGGATTGCCGAGCTCAAACCGGAAACTGTTACTCAACCACTTTCACATACAGACCAAAGACGGGAAAAGCAATTTAGCTCTTGGACTAACTACACAGTGCCTTGTCTGGGAATGGATTTAGCGATTTTGATCTTTTTTTTGTGCCTGGGCTCTTTGTCTCTATTGTGAAGACTCGGAAAATAGAGTGAGAAAGAGAAGGCGGTGGGGGCGACGGGGGAAAAAAAAACAAGTTTGACCGAAGCCCAGTCAATTATCTCCCAGGTGTTTGACTGAAGTGATTGTAAGCGATCGCAGCAGTTCCCACGAGCCTTGGACTGAGAAGGGATGGAATTAGCCACGAACAAAACCCAATTCAGCCAAAGTGAAGAAACAGCAGTTTTTGAATAAAACCGGGCAGAGAATGCAAAAGAAAAGGTTTCCTGCAGATGATAAAGTCGAATCTCGGCTCCTTTTTATTCCCCTTCCTCTTTCGCCGCTCTGCTCTTACACACAGCCTACCCGTATAACCCGGTCTTATAAGCAAACTGCGGGTCTGGGATTGTGTCTGTGATGCTTCCCATACCTTATTGTGCAGAGGTTAATTACTGGCAAGGCATGAGAAAATTACATTCTCAAAGTATTATGATTCGTCCGCTTCCGCCAACTATTTCTAGTTATATGTGTGGTCTTTATACGAGATAGTTGGGAAACCAGACTTATTCGATATCAAGTATCCTGGTTTTAAGTTCTCTATAAAAGTGACTATTCTGATTGCTTATTGCAAACCCTTCTTTTCCCACACTATTTCCTCACGAAGATTAGGTTATAGCCTGCAGAGAACATACTGTGTTTTAATACCACTGGACACCTTTCTATTGGCAGCAGATTTTCTTGTCTCTGCTCATATTCCTCCTTGAGAGAATTCAGTGATACTGTAGCAAAGCATGTGTGGACACAGAAACCATCGATTCGTAAAAGCCCTTTTACTTCTGGTCACATTGCAACGACAGTTTCGAGCACGTTGTAATTTTTCTAAAGGATTTTTTTTGTGGAGGGCTCTACTGGCCCTTTATTTGAAAGTGAAATGACAGGAAAGTAGGTTGTGAGAGAGGGTGATGACATGTAGCAAAGGTCAACAGGCCAGGGCTCAAATCTGTCATGGCTGTGTCCAGGACTGCGGACTCCGTACAGGGGTCGCACGCTATACCCCTGCACTACAGCCTTGCCTATGTTGTAATTTAATGAGGTTGAGCAACACAAGTGAAACTTAAAATGGAAGGTGAATGATGGATTTATTCAAAACGAGAAGAGCAGCTAAGAATCCCATAGTACCTCTAGAGGAGCTGCAGAGATTCAGAAAAGGCGTTGCTCAAGCACTGCACAAATCACACCTTTATAGAAAAGCGCCACGAAGGAAATAGTGATGGGGACACAATAAACATGAGGATGAAGGTGCTTTGGTCAAATTCGAGCAAAATCAATTAAAACTGAGGATTTTGGTCTACATAAAAAAACTTTGTTTTGAAGCAAACTAACAATGTGACACACAGTGAAACATGGTGATGTCGGAATGTTGAGATGCTTTAATTCTGCAGGGACAGGGGAGCTGGTCAGTGCTGGCAGGAAGATAAATTAACCTAAAATTCAAACTATGAATAGCAATTATGAGCTGCAATATGATCAAGACTGGTGCTCTTCTTCCAGCTGGACAACAAAACCAGTCAGATCTACATTGAAATGTTTCTGATCACGACATATCCATGCGTTCAAATGGCTTAGTCCAAGATTAGAGCTAAATTCAACTGAGAATCTTTAGCTTCCAATTTACAATACAAAACCATGCATCTATTTTCTTCAACAGCACAACTTCTCAAAGTCGATCAATCACACGAAATTGCATTAAAATATAAATTTCATCAAGTGCCAAGAATACTTTGCAAAGCATCGTCAACGGTTAGATGTCTAGAAGTAGTCCTGGAAGGGGTTGGTTGATTTTATATTTTATTATTATTGTTTTTGCTACATTTCAGTATCTAAGGGTTAAGTTGATACTCTTGCCAGTAGACCACATGCTTTCAAATAAATTTAAACCACAAAAGAATGGTTAACTAACTTGGGACTTTAACTCAGTGCAGCTCAAACTCTAAGCATGCTTAGGTTTGGATGAACTGCATGACGGGGAGCCCCCAGGTTCCCAGGTAATGAATGCACATGTTCCTCCCTGGCAGAACCTTGTTTATTCTCACCTTCCACATGAGACGGCCATGTCAAGCACTGTTTGCATTCGCTAGCGGTTCATGCCAGCTCATGCGAGTCAGGCCCAATAAAAATGAAGCCAAGGAAAACTAACTTCTTTTGCTGCAGCAGCAGGACCTGAAGGGATCTGGTAAATAGTGACCAGAGGAGTCAGGGGTCACATACCACCCCAAGCTATTATTTTTTTTTTTTGACTTTGATGCACATGTAATCACAAACTACAACTCTTTGACAATGAACATCCATCCATGACGAAAATAATCCCATTTAGATTCTTCCGTTACATAACAGATGAGAAAACTTGATTTTGCAGGGCAGCTTGGATACCACTTACGTAGTTTTAGAACCTTTTAAATTAAACTCTATACCTCAAAGTTCAGCAGTGAAACGGGTAGGCCTGTATCCGCAGTTAATTCAACTACTAACCACCTCTCTGCCCGTATCATGTTCCTAAGAGCGCCGACTTCCAGTCATAAAACAAATCCCTTCGAAAAGAAGGAATGAAGGTTGCAAAACCTCTACATGTCCACAGCAGACACCTTCATCCAAGTAAATGTTGTTTGGGAAGCTCCCCCGAAAGGTGATTGCCAGAGAGAGGCGGCACCTGGAGCTGCTGATGGAGTGTGACAACCTGGGAGAGATTGAGTTCCTTTTTTTTTTCTTTTTTTCCTCCCACTGACATACAACCTCATATTCAGAGTAGTGCATTTCATCAAGTTTATGTGTGGTGTCACCCCCCTACCGTGGGTAATATCATCCCCATGTGTGCGGTTTTTACACATTAGGTACCCATAATGCTGTGGCATTATAAATGCTAAGACATTTAAAATTTGTGTTGCATTGATTTTATGATTTTTTTTTTTTTTTTTACAGTGTTCAGTTCACACAAGAAGCTTTCATCCTGCCACACCCTTCAAAAGATTATTGTGGCAATACTGTGTGTGGCTTCACTAGCATTATGCAGTAGCTTCACACAAAGTAGCACGAAATGGAAGAAAAACGTTACGTCCAGGATAAATGAGAGTTGGCTGGCATGGACATTGCAGTAGAAAGGAGTATACTAATTTGGACCCACCTGGATTCTATGTAATAACACTTTATTGCCAGCGTTGTCAATAAAGTAAATAGAAAATGAATTCAAATGTATGATGCACTGCTTCTTGAATAAACCCAGTGACTGGTTCTTTTGAGGTAAAGCTAACATTTAGCATTCCAGACGCATGTTCCAAATGAAACGTGCGCTTTCAGGCTAACCACTAAACTTTTCTGCTTCAAACTGTGGTTTTGCAGACCGTCTGAAGTTTGGAAAAGGATTAAGAAATGGTATGTGTGTGTGTTATGGTAACTGAACATAAGAAAAAAAACTTGCTTTTCCCATACATAGTAAAAAAAATAAAACTGTATGACAGCCTTTATACAGTGACTAACATAAGAATTACTTTTTATAAGGAATATATTTTCTCTGATAACCACACACTTGTGATGAATATTTGAACGTACATAATTAGAAATGTTCTCAGATGAATTAAGTTAAAGCTGTGACCTTATTTGACCAACAATTACACAATTAAACTTGTCAAAAGAAAAATGCTTATTCATCCAATTACTTTTGCTTACCTCTTCATGTGATCTTTTAACTTGCAGTGATGTCACATGCTTCTGGACAATTTGATTTTATAAAAATTATTTATTTCAATGTATTTCCATCTTCAGCAAATACTCAAGGTAACCCTGCTTCCAAGGTAGGCCTATACTTCCAGTGACAACAGCGGGAACAGACCGGCGTTACATACAAATGAGTTTTCCTAAACATTTGCTTGCATAAAAACTCTTTGAACTGACGCACAGAGAATAACAATAAGGCAAGAAGACAGAGTACATTAATAAAACCTGTGGCCTCAAAATAAACAGCCTCGTCTGCATTCTTAGATTTGGGTATTATACAGTGAAATTAGCACGGCATGAAAAAACAAACAAAAAAAGCTTAATCATTTATTTTATGAGGCCACGTCATCCACAATCCAGTAAATATTACTGCTATAATTCTCAAACAAGGCACGTGGTAATTTGTTTTCTCTGTGACATGCAATTTTCCTATTAATTTAAATTGAAAAGGTGCAACATTTTTGCAGTGTGGAAGAATTGATATAAACTAACAAATAGCGTGATCAGTCCTATTAGAATTGTTAGTCCATCATAGGGCAGACTCTGAGCCGGATGAGACAAACAAACACACACTCAAACATGCATCAAGTCTTTCTATCTTCACAAGAACTTCACACTCACTTCTGTTCATTTATATTGCCTAACCATCACCTATACCTCAAACATAACCATTACCAGTAAATACTTTAACCCTAACCTAACCTAACTTAACCCTTCATCCACATCTTAGATCTAAATCTAACTTCTTATCCAACAAACACTTCCTCACAATGTATCTTTTGTTGGAAATATGAAACTTGCAAGGTGAGAAATACTAAAACACACACACACACACACACACACACACACACACACACACACACACACACACACACACACACACACACACACACAGTTGTGCCAAAGGATCATTCAAAGTTGTCAAACCTTACAGGAAGTATTTTTAGCCTGTCTGAGGAAGTGAAAGTAAAGAGAAGAATGTCAAATTATTAAAGAAAACCACAAGAAGTCAGGGGACACCATGGAAGAAGGTACTCTCGTCAGAAGAGACCCAAACCTTTGTGCTTTGTGGTCTACAGATATGAGTGGCAGAAAAATAACTTTGCAAATTAACAATAGCATACCATACCAACAGTAAAAGATGTTGGAGCCAGTGTTGTGCTATGGATAATACTTTTATTAAGCAGAGACAGGAAAACTTTTGACGTGAGTTGATGTAAATATGGAAGGTGCTAAATAATTGGAAATCCTGGAAGAAAAAACGTTTACAAATTGCAAGAGATTGAATATGCAGGACGTCAACCAATTGTAACTGTAAATATACACCCAGAGTTACAACGGGATGGTTTGGGGCAAAGACTGAACATTGAATCCAATGTTCCGTCCGTGATGAGTCTTAAAACCAAATACCAAGACACTTTGCATCCAATCTGACTGAGGTTGAAATTTTCAAAAGTATATGTCCCTTTATCTATCCATTGGAAAATCCTTGATTCTTTCATAGAGCTGAACAACTGGAATGTTTGCACATTAAACATCTACAATGCCCCAAACAAATTTACGGGATTTTTTTCTACAGAAAGAAAATAGGTCCTAAAAAAGAAAAGAATATATAGATGTTTTTATTTCTGTAACATAAACACTGTCTAAGCTACTGTGAAAAAAAAAACAACAGCTAGAGTATCTCACCATTCCAGGCAAACTAACAGAATCCTCAGTTGCTAAAACTGGGAATTTTCACAGGCCTACCCTTTAACTTGTTTGGAAAGTCTTATTTCCAGCTTGTTCCCAGAGGCCTCTCACGTGTGCCTTAGAAAGATTTGCTTTGCAGTCACACTAGTGTGAACTCCACCTTATGGCTGCCAGAGCCCTCTGATCTAGCCGCTCACACTCTAGTCCATACTTTGGAGATCAGGAATAAAAAAAAAAAAAACAGAATTCCCCTCTCCTTCTCGAAACCCCGTTGCCTCCCGTGTCTCTCTCCGTTTCTCCATGTTCAAACTCCCTCCAACACCGTTTGGTTTTCTACTGCTTGAACTCATTCTCCTCTTCATTCATCTTCCCTTTTTCCTCCTTGTTACTTACCACCAAACACCAAGGCTTCTTTTGTGTGCAGCGCAGCTCTTTCTCGAGTGTCAAGACGGGGCGATAATCTCTGTTTAGCAGTTATAGCCCGTCCACATCAGGCCTGTTAATTAGGATTAATAGCCAAAGCAGCAACTTTTAAGGATGCACTAGTGCAGCGTTTACGGCGCGCTTATGAGCTGCCACTTGTTTGCATGTGGCCTCTCGGTGTGTTTTTCATTACCACGTCTTCCGCTTGCCGCCGCGTCCGCTGACCGAGCTAATCACAAGGCGGCCGGTTGCAAGTGACACGTCTGTGGTTTATCTAGTCAGTGATGTGGCAGGTGAACAATGGTGCCAGAAGCAATAGACGGAAGATGGAGTGTCAGCCGAGATTGCAAACATCTCAGGCAGCAGCGAGAGCCCTTGGGGATGTCAGATCACCGCATTGTAGGGATAATGAGATGGAGGCGCACAGTATACAAAAGGTGTTGTAGAGTTTTTTTTTCTTCCCCTCTCTGTGACATTTTAGATCGGGTCACATTGAGGGCACACACGACGACAAAATCTTTATTTCTATTCATCAAAAATCTCCATGTAGACGTCTGTCTTCGACACTGATGCATGCCTTCGTATTCCCAAATAAAAGTTGCAGCCTTTTTTCCCCCTCCCCCCGTGAGAATCCCAAGAGGAATAAACTCCAAATGTTTGTTTGAAGCATCAAAATGGGCGAACGCTGCAGACGGCACGTCTTTAAACAAATATTGGGGAAAATGTTGGGAAGGGATTTGGTTAATTGATGCTGCCCTCTTCCCCTTTTAATCACATAAGCCCCGGATGAATCTTAGTTTGATTCACTGATAGGATGCCTCCCTTTTCCAGGCTTCCTCCTAGCTTGTGGCTGAGAGCTAAAGGGATCAGATCTAATCCAGCAAACACATGAAATTTCGGTCCTCCCTTCCCTCCCTGGTCTTTCAGCAATGTGACCACGGCTGGCTAGAGTGCACTGCTAGGGAGGACAGGGAAAGAACGGGAAAACCAGTTGGTGGAGGGTAGGGGACAGTTTGTCGGACCTGGTTATTCCGCTCGGTGGATTCCATCAGGCGAGCAGTGACATGTCTCGTCCGAGGCCATGTCCCACTTGAGCGCTGTGAAGGGGGTTGGATCCATCGAAGGGGAATGGCTGCTATAGCTGTCGCATCTGGTCACATTCAGTTTGTTCTGCTGTGCCAAAGCCTCTTTGGAAGCAGTTGGCCCATTTCAACAATAGTTTCCCCCCCCAAATCTGCTTTCAGTTTTCTTTCATGTTGAGCTGAAATTGTTCAAACTAAAAGCAAGCTCAGAAAAGCCTAGAAAGGTTCACAAATGCACCTGAAATGTAAAGTTTTCTTTTATTCTTGATTGGGTCTGTGTGTGTGTGTGTGTGTGTGTGTGTGTGTGTGTGTGTGTGTGTGTGTGTGTGTGTGTGTGTGTGTGTGTGTG
>CAEGAF010032308.1:0-17440 GCA_903067075.1 Micropoecilia bifurca | reverse complement strand
AAGGGCACGTCCTCATGTGGATCAATATTTTTAATGTTTTTATTTTTACTTTTAGTAATGTTTTTATCTTTTTATCTTTTTAAATCTGCTTTAAAATCTCTGTGTCTTTCTGTTATTATTTTTATTTTAATTATGTTAAACACTTTGAAATGCCTTGCTGCTGCTATACGAATGCTATACGAATAAAATTTGATAGATATATATATATATACACATATATATATAAGCAAATTCACATCGTGACTTTATAATCTCTTGAGAGATGCCTCTTTCATTTCCTATTATAAGCACACTTTGACTCTTGTGAAACAGCAGAGGGTCCAGTCACTGTTAGACGACCACTGTAGTCCCATAAAAAAAATCTAAAGACATCAAAAGATGTGTCATCAAGCTTTGGTACATCTTGTGCTGTGACCCAATTATATGCCACAGCTTTCTCTGTTTGCCAATAAGCGAGCTTGTAATCTGGGCTAACTCTCTCTCAGGGGTTACTGTTACACCTCTCCTCATGTCTGTGTGCCATTTCTCTTCTTCTAGTTATACTACAGTGCTGTGATTAAAGGCAATCTTTTTCTACCTTTTCACTGGAGTTCGTATATTTTGATTATGTCCATGTTTATTTACTTAACCTTATATCTCCCCTTGCCAGTTAATTCCTTCATCTTTAGTTTCTTTGTTCTCGCTTTGTGTTTGAGTGTGTTATTAGTGCCCAGTCTTTTCCCTTTGGTCATTGTATACTTCCTTTTCAGCTTAGTTTATTAGCCTCCTTCCCTCGGCCTGCCTGTTTGCTCTTCCTTCTCACCTGCAACCACTTCCAATAAGCCATCTGTTTCTCATGCAGTAATCAGGACTCCAGTATCTAATCTCCTCTCTTTCAGTTGTTCTCTGTTGCCTACCTCCATGTTGTCCTTTGTTTTGTTTCTTTTTTAGTTTATTAGATATTCAACTCATAAAATAACTCTGTGCTGATACCTTTCCAAAAGATGACATAGAAAATGTAAGTTTTTTATTAATTTCATGCTGTCTGAAATTCTTTTCTTATACTTTTTATTGGTTGCAAAGCGCCCAGCTCCTGGGTGTCTGATGTCAGAAATACATGATTCTCAAATGTATAATGAAGAAATTTAATAAGTTATTATGGTTGCCAAGCAACTTTGCTTGTGCAGCCAGTTAACATTGGTATTAATATTCACCAATATTTGCTGAGATATAGATAAAAAATATAGCATTAAAACTTTAATGAACTCTGAAACGTTCAGCAGAAACTTCTTAATAAAATAAGTTTTCTCCCAAATCAGAGTTTTGAAGCAGATTTCTGAATACCAGACATCTTGACAAATTGAATAAAATTCACTTTTACAGTTCAAATCTGTGCATTTGTTTGGAAATGTGTCAACAATTCTGAAAATTGCTTAAATTAATTGAGTTTTCTGTCAGGAACAACTTTCACACCAATGAGTTTTGTCTGTACAATACAGCAGCGCTTAGTGAGGAGCATTGACTGATGTCAAAATCCCAGATTTGGGTAAATCACCCAGTTCAGTTCACCTTTCAGTTTTTCTATAAAATTGCATTTCCTACTACACTAAACATCAACATTTAAAAAGAATAAGCGACATTAATACCTTATTTCTGCTCAGTCATTTCTGGGTGCATGAATGAGAGTTTGTCTGGGACAGACAAACTCTCATTCCCAGACTGTATTTAATGAAGTACAATCACATATTGCCAAAAAAGAAAAACAAAAAAAGACTTCAGTAAACCGGACCTTTTTGGCTGCCTGATGAAAGCAGTTTCACTGCAGAATGATTCAAAGGGAGCCTGTAAAGTGAATGTCACTTTTGACCTGAGCGTAGGCTTGTGAAAAAAGCCAGTGAGTGATCATGACGGTGCGTTATGTGGGACTTAAAAAGCAACCGAGGCCTTGTTTTAGGAAGGAAGTCGTATTGCTTTAAAATATGTTTGGCTTGCATGTATGTTTTTTTTATCTTTAATCCTGTCGTTCTGACGCTCTCTTCCTTCATTTGTTCATATTCATATGTAGGTGACCAAGCGGCACATGTGATGCGGTGGGACGACTTCGGGAGCTTTGGCTCCAGCCGTATTTTAGGAAGCGGCACCAACATGATGACTTGAGCTGTTGGACTGGCTTGATCTGGTCTGGTTGATCAGTTTCTGCCTGGTGATAGAGGAGGGCAGCTGGTAGGTTGCTAAAGAGGAGAAGGAGTTGTCATTAAAAGGCGGTCTGGCTAGAGTTTGATCAGGAGTGTGTGTGTGTGTGTGTGTGTGTGTGTGTGTGTGTGTGTGTGTGTGTGTGTGTGTGTGTGTGTGTGTGTGTGTGTGTAAATGTGTGCTTGCTTTGAATGGAGCTTTTTGTTCCAACGTGACTCACCATGTTCTAGCCACGGTTGGAGCCTGAAGGGAGAGATGAAGGGAGGGTGAACAGCGTGGAGCAGAAAGACTTGATGTGGTTAAGTCATTAGGAGACTGCCTGTTCTGTTGCTATGTCAAGCTTCGGCCTGCTGCTCTGATTAATCAATACGCTAAATCCCTGCCTGCCTGTAGTCCACACACACACTGAGCATCGGAGTGCATCCACAGTCAGTAAAAAAAAAAGTGGAACCTTCTTGGTTCCAAAGTTTCACATCACACAAAATCATATTCTCACCAGGACGCAGAGTGGCAGTATTGTGTATTTTCCAGGCACATCATGCCACATAATAGCACAATCAAGTAACTGTTACTTTCAGTTATTATAAATATCAAATATGACTTAATTTTTTTCTTACTTTACATCTTAACTCCTTGAAATTGGGCTTTTGTCTTTTTAAGAAGCTCCTTCACTTTCTGACATTCCGCCTTTAGCAGGTCATCACAAAGTTTTTACCAAGCGTTTTACTGAGAAGTAGCTCCTGTGATGAGCTCAGCAGATACTCAGTTCTACCAGGTGTTTGCTATTTGCTGCTGCCACTAGTCTCAGGGAGCCCAGTTGAGGTGGAGGGTTGCATTATGAGACATAAGCTCTGCTTGAAGACAGCAGATCTGAAGTGGAGCTCCGTGGAAAAGGCGGTGCTTGGCGAGAAGCAAGCGTTTCTGCACCCAGAGTGGTTGCCACGGGAGACTAAGATTTCTCACACACGCATGAAATAATCAAAGCATCACTCCTTGTATGTTTTTGATGAGGAATTTCATAGAATTATGTAGTGCTCAAGAAGTTGATTTTACATAATACTGACCCTTCAAAGCAAGGCCAACACAAACTAGAGAACAAGATGACAAGTTATTACATCGATTTTATCAGAGATAGATCAATGAGAATGCCATCGGTGGATTTTGTGAAGCTATGACCTGTTGATACAGATTTTCTGACTTGTGTTTATAAACAATAATGTTACATGATACACAATCTGAGAACTGCAGCTGCAACTACCTAAACCAAGTTTACAACCACCTTTGTAAGCCACATATATGAATTATAAAACCAGCTGTGAACAAGACCAGCAGACAGGTCAGGCAAAAAGTTTAAAGCAGACACGGTTCCCAAGCTTTTAACATCTGGATTGTGCAATCCATCATCTGAAAATGGGAAAATGGTGCAAGTGAGAGCCCATCAATAATTAAATTGATGGGTATTAATCAGACAGATTGTTCAATTCTGTAAAAATCCACAGCTTGTGGAAGAATCTGTCCACAGGACATTATTCCACTTTCTTGCATTATTCAGTCCAAAGTCCAGACCTAATTCTGGTTGGGAATTTGTGACAAAGCTTAAAAATATTCAGTCCATCTAATTCAACTGAGCCTGAGCAACTTTACAAAAAAATATGACTGGGGAAATATGTTCTAATTTCTAAGTGCATAAAACTAGAAGATGCATTCTAAAATACTTGCATCTGTAATTGCACCCAAAGGCTTTTCTACATCGTATTTTATTTTCATTTTATTTGCCCTTTTATTATACCAGGATAAAAACCCGTTGAGATTAAAATCCTCTTTAGCAAGAGAATCCTGGTCATGAAGCAGCAACAGATGCAAATATTGAATTATGGAGCTGCATGCCACACTTTTCAGATTGTTTGTAATAAAATTTCAAAACAATACATCTTTTTTCCATTTAGTTCACAATTATACTCCTCTTTTTTTGGTCTACCATGCAAAGAAGTCCATAAAATATACAATCGTTTCCTAAACGTCTAGTAGCTGATACATGGGATCACAGCATAATATCCTTATTTTTAAAGAATCTGGTATCTTTCCTTTTTAACACCTGAAATCTTCAGAGTTCAAAGACAATCTTCCAAAATCAAGCTGCTCACATATCATATCACAGCAGAACCATGTCTTATTAATGATTCTTTAAGTCATATTGAAGCACCCAGGATATACAATCTGAGTTTAGATTAGCTAACATTAAATACTGGAAAAATGTAATTTGCTGTGAGTTGATCATCCAAACTTGAAAGGTTCATTATTTTAATTTTCTGACTAAAAGTCTACTTTTGGATTGCTTGGATCAGGAATGTTTTAGACTTTAGCAACAAGTTTCATCCTAAATGAAAATTCTTTCACAGATTATTCAATTAGGTGAATTTAAAGACATCATAAATCAAAGTACAGTGCTCAGGACTTCCAAAAATGTTGTTGATTGGAATTTTTGCTGTCTGTGAAGCCATGAATATGACTTCTGTGAAGTCATAAATATGTCTTTCTTGGTTGCCTAGAGTCTGCTGTTTGTCTGTTTTTGTTTACAAGTGATAAAGTTAGAACACTTCTCAGGGTGTTGTAAGCTTCTGGAGCAGAAGCATAGAAATGATCATTTACTTCCCTAATTTTTACCAAAAACTCGCTCAGGAGGCTTAATCGTCAAAATTTGAAGTTTTTCTCAAGGACAGAATTACACGATAGGAACCTTTGGTGCATTAAAATAAATATGCATTTGGCTACTGGACTCTTCTTACTAATCGGGTGACTTCTGGAAATAAATTGTTTAGTGGTGCATATCAAGAGTGAGGAGGCAGAAAATACGTTTTGAATGTGAAGTTGCAACCTGACAAATCATCTAAAGGTTTTGAAAGCACAAATACTTTGTAAGGCATTGTATATCTATCTTGAAACCATGTGAATCATGTTTTCCACCTGCTGCAAAAACCTCCAGTTGTCTGCAAAATCCCACCTTGCTCAACATTCATTGTCACCTTAGTGTGAGCCTTCGCTCCAGGCTCCTCCCATGACCACTAACCTCAAAGCTCTTCGAGAGGAGACCATGCACTTGTTGCCCTCTTTGTCCATTCCCTCCTGCAACATTTGCCATGGACGTTTCAAAAACCATCTGACCTGGCTGTTGTGCTAATGGGCGGCTATTTTTGGGAGAGGGATTTGTAAAACAGTCTGCTCTTTCTGAGAAGCACTGGGGAATTGAAAAAAGATGATTTGTTAAGAAGAAGGTCCTCCTGTGCTGGTGCATGTTCACAGCCACCCATACTGACTTAGTGCTGCGTTGGGTCATGTGTCGCTGTAGGCCAGAGGGAGATTACTGATGTAACTCGAGATATCCCAATCTTGCAAAACTAAGGCAGACGTTAAGGTTTATTCTCAGTCCCTTTGGCCTTTCACCCACATCATTATGAAAGTTTCTATTTTGTAAATCTTGTGCTTCTGTCATGTCACATCCCCGGAGGCAATTTTTAGGCTTACACAAAGCTTGTACTTGTGACTTGCGAGATGTCCATTTTATGAACATTTTCACATAAACGTGCAAGTTTTGCTCCAGGCACTTGGCAGACAAGCTATCCGTGCGATTTGCCACTTTTGAGGAAAATAGCCCAAAGTGAAATAAGCATTCAGGACCTCTGAGGAAGACAAGAGCCTGATCAACAGGTTGAGCAATGGAACATGTAAGTAAGCGAGAGTGCAGCTCTCTGTTCGCACCTGAAACATCATCTCTCTCAGTGGGACTTCACCAACGCAGGCAAGAGGACGTGTGATGGGAAAGTTGGAAGCTGCCATGCATGAAACGTTTGAATCCAGAGCACTAAAGCCATGACCTTGATGCAACACAAGAGGGACTTTTCAAGTATTTGAAGTTTTTAAAGTGTGCTTTTGTTGAAAGATGTTAGCAATTAACGTCTTACTTGCAGTAGATTACTCTCTTAGCATCTTCACGGAGAATCCGTCCAAATTAGTTTGTCCTGAAAGTTTAAGCTAATGGCTAATTCAGGAGGGATCTGCAGGTTTCAGTGGCTCATATTTAAGACCCTTTGTAGATCCTGATTTATTAAATTAAACACCTAACTTGGTAACAAAAAACAACTTTCCTTAACGGGGAGCATTATGTAAAATCTAATCTTTTTTTGGCTTTATGTCATGTTGTAATGCTATTCCCTCACCAAAAACACACCTGGAGTGTTGCTTTGATTGACACGTGTTTGAGGAAGCCTTGAATCTCCCACGGCAGCCATTTGGGGCGCCTAGACGCTTGCTCTCACACAGCGCCACCTTTTCTTCAAAGCTCCTCCTTGCAGCTGCAATGTCCCCCAGACTAGTGACGGCAACAATAAGCAAAGGAACTGCATCTTTTCTGAGCTTATCATACAAAATACGTCTCAGTCGCTCTTAAGAATAGTTGCCAGTGCGTAATGGAGAAGGATTGTTGTGATGACATGGTGAAGGCGGAGTGTCGCTGTGGGAGCTTCTTGAAGAGACAAAGGCCACTTTCAAGGCGTCAAATCATGAAGTCGAATTTCTTTCAAGTTAAATTTGATATATTTATAACAACTGAAGCTAACATGTAGTTACTTGATTGTGTTATAAGTGGTTGTATAAAGACAGTTATTTTGACCATAAGCCATTTTTTTCTCAGTTCATGTTCCACACAGGAAGATCAGTGGTGACAAACCACCACCAACCTCCTGTGAGTAATCAACAGCTTCTTTGTAAATAGCCGTTAATTGGTTTTAAAAGTTCGCAAAATAGCATTCTCATAAACCTCAAAGACGTTTTTGAGGCTAGAGTTATTTTAAGATGGTAAAAGCCTGCTTGGTCGTGGGCTCGCAATTAGCTTCATCCTATTATTTGTATTTATGCTAAATGAAGACATAAAAAGGGTTTTCTGCTCTGTTATTACCTGCTTAAAACTCTCTTAAAAGAGCCTCTCTTCAAAAATCGCGAGCTGAACTTAGTGACATTTTATACCTTTGAACTATAGAGTTGGGCTATCTAAACTAAAATAATGCTGCACTTGTAGAATTTGCTGGCATGTTCAGAGTCCATGTGACTCACTGAGATTTTCACCCTGCTCACTGGGTTGGGACATTTCACATTTAATACAAAAAGATTGGTGTGCAGAGCGTGGGCCAGTTCCTCCTGCTATTTATTGTTAATGTGTCCCTTGTGCTGGAGGTGCAGCGCTGCCAGCATTGTTCACTGGCTCCTCTGGATGCTCACAGCTGTGTGTGTTTACTGTTGATAAAAAACAAGTTATTGCAGATGTTTTAATTGTGTTTATGTATCATAAAGTGCTGTTCCTATAAAGTTGGAGGCATGCTGAACGCATGCAGGCAGGAGCTTGCGTGAACCAATCTATGTATCTGTCCAGCATCTGGCAGAAACGCAGCGGAGCCGAGGCGTGTCTGCATGTTCGCAGGGTCTAGCAAATCCTGCAGGACTCTTGGCAGTTCCTCCAGCGCAGCTCCAGGGTGTGGATCACAGGCGGGCCGACTGGGCCTCCTGATGCAGCTCTTCGATCAGACACATGTCGGAAATGCTGCCCCGGGGCTGGGCTCACAGTTTTATGGAAAGACATTGCTCTGGGTGGAGCGAGCGAAATTGCTTTTGAAGTGCTTTTAAAAAAGGATGAGTTGGATGACTGACAGTTTAAATATTAAGCTTTTTTTTTCTCTGAATTCATCAGACATGTGCTTACAGTGCAGTATAAAATTTATCAAACCCTTTGAACTTGTCCACAGTTTCTCTTTAAACAGCCACAGATTTATATGCATTTTATTGGGGTTTTATGTGACCGACAAACTCAGACACATGCATAATTTTGATAGATACACAAAAACCTGAAAACAGTGTCATGGCCTATATTCATTTCCATTTACTCTCTCAGTGAGTAAAATCCAGTGTAACCAATAGAGTCCATTTGTGTATGATTTAAGGTCTGAATAAGCTCAGACTGTTAGAAAACATTAATGAGCAAACATCATCATGAAGATCAAGGCAGACAGGTCAGAAAGAAAGTTTATGGAGCAATTTAAAGCAGGGTATGGTTGACCATCCTGCTGAACTATCAGACTGGGAAAGGAGAGCATTAATCAGAGAAGCAGCCAAAAAGGCCAAAGTAACTCTTGAGTAGCTGCAGAGTGGCTCAGCTCAGGTGGAAGAATCTCTGACGAGGATATCTATTAGATTACAACAAGGGTCTTACAACAAAACATTTTTCCAGTAAGTGAAATAATCTGCCATGGCATTATTGTGAAAAGGTCAACAGGTGTGGATGCTGTAGACATGCAAAGTGGGTTTCAGCAAAGACTTTCATAAAATAAATATTAAAAGACAGTTAATAAAAAAAATTGCTTCAGTGCTGCAGAGTCATCATAATCCCCCCACTGAGTGTCAGACCGACTTTCATGATACTCAACGTTTCCAAACTGTTTATGTTTTGCTTTGTTTAGAAGAGTTAATACTTTGGTTGGGAAGATTTAACAGATTTTTGTGGTTTGCCATTTGGAACTTTCAAGAATCAGACAAGAAAACACACAGCACAGATTCTTCACACATGACTACTGGTGAAATCAATACAAACCAGATACTATGCTTCAATTTGTTCCGTTTAAACTGGACCTACTTTCAAACATCTTCAGTGGCCTCATTTGTGTCATTTCTCTTTCTGAGACAGAACGGCTGCGAGAGTGAAAGCGGTCCACTGGCGAACAGCAGCAGGTTACATACCCAACTTATCAGCCGTTTGTGTGTGAGATCAGTGAATTGTAAATGCATGGAATGTCTGACTCATTATCCCTGTGCTTGTCTATGAGTCATTCACATCTCAACAAGGTTAGTTAAATGCTTTGCACTATTCTCCCCACTGAGGTCATAGACTGTCTTTTTGGCTGTCATTTTGCATAGAGAATGGAGGCATAACTAGCCGGATTTACATAGCAGTTGAACGCTGATAACATGGTGTATTTTCAAGAACTCCAGCTGCTTGCTTATTGGGTCCTACAGTCTCTGTGTGTGAATGTTTTATACTGTGAAGGAAGCATTTTAAATGCAGGCATTAATAGACTCAGAGAATCTAATCTGGTTTTGTTCTTTATGTTTTCTCCTAATTAACATTTTGTTGAACGTGCAAAAGAGAAAGGTTTCATGTCGGCCTTTATGTTTGCTCCTGCCAAGCTGCTCCTCCTCAAACTGTGATAAGCGTTTGTAGATAAATTGGAATACGACTGCATATGGAAATATTTGTTGCATAACGATTCCACATCCACATTTTTTTTTTTTGCAGGCTTCAAGTCTTAATCTTTGAACTGTTCATTTGAATTTAATGAGGCATTCTTACAATTATAACTTTGTGGCCAATTTATTCTGATTTCTCTTAATGAGCTGAAGATATGAATGCATTACAAATGTTTTCTAGCATCCCCCACTGTCAGCAGTCCACAGTTATTTAGATTTAACAGCAGAGGCAACGTCACACTGCACAGAAGTCACTGCTAAACAGGTGTTCAAAGCTTAGCTGGATTGAACATAGCAACTTAACAGCAGAGGCACTCTTTCACTCTCTTTGGTTGAATAACACGGAAACATAACACCATATTCCCAGAAGTGTTGGATCACCTGTTCAAATCATTAACTTCAGGTGTCAAAACTGCTTCCAGGGCCACAGACGCACATTATCCAGTACCTGGGCAGGCAGACTGCTCTTCCAGACATCTGTAGAAAAAATGGTTGCTTGGTTTGTGCAGTTACCAAGGGAACAGTAATTACTTGACTCTAGTATGCAAAGTGCAAAGTTTGATGCAAAGTGGATTATGCTGTGGGACAGCTCCTTAGTTAGAGTTGGTTTCAGCTCCTTAGTTCCAGTGAAAGGAAGAGTTAGTGGTTCATAATGCCAGGATATTTTGGACAATGGATGCTCCTGACTCAGTGTGGACAGTATGGGGATGACCTCTTCACTTCTAAACTGACTGGTCACCAGCGCACAAAGCAAGTTCCATAATTACACGGATGAGAGTTTGGTGTGGAAAAACTTCATTGGCCTGAGTGAGGCATAATATATGTTCTAATAACATAATGTTATGTTATCAGAACATAACATATTATTATGTGTTATGTTATTATATTATGTGTTATGTTATTATATTATAATAACAGGGTATTATGTCATTAAAAAAACATAATAATTATATTAATAACATAATATTATGTTATTAGAACATGTTTGAATTAGAGCGGATATTAGGAGCCAAATATTTTTCTCCAACATTAGTTTGTCACCTCACAAATGGTCAGACAAAAAAACAGTCAAGAATTACCTGAAACCTAATCCTAAACCTTGCATAGAAACTTCCCATGAATGCTTAGCTACAACGGGTAATTCAAAAACCTGATATACTTTGAATAAAAATTGGGATGTAGTTAAAGGCCATTTGCGTGCAAAAGCTAGTGATATAATACTTTTGGAAATTTAAAGTCTTTTGACCAAGTTCAATTTCCTTTTAAAAAGCCTCTTACATCTTTATGCTTTCTCTGATTTCACTTTTACTTCCGAGCTCTCCGATTTTGAAAGTAGTTCATTTGGATTCATCTTCACTGACTAACAACTTCTACACAGAGGAGTGTCGTCACCAGCCAATTTATTTGCATCTCTGTCCCTCCACACATCTACTGAGCCCTTTTTCTCACTGATCTCCTGTATAATGCTTCATGCTATGCAACAATACACAGCTTAACATATTTCCTTACTCGTGTGATCTTTGATCCACATTTAATAGGCTGCTTTATGAGGAACTGAATTATGTTTGACCTTTTATTCATACAATTTAAAAAGTATTGTCACATTATCATGTATCTGCATCTTCATGCAGTTCATCCTCGTGAGATGGGACAGAAAATGAAAACACACAGTCATTGTATCCTGGACACAAACAGCGACACAAATTTGATTAGTTTTTTCCCCAACTTTTTTATTGAGCGCTTTACATTTAAAACACTAACAGACAAAACAAACTGTGACATTTATTTTTGGAGGCATTCATCCTTATCAGTCCTTTGGGTTGATGGACTCACCTCACCTCTGGTCGTCACGTGCGGGTTTGCATTTCAGAACTTCTCCACTAGTTTTTCTGCACACAGATAGGAAGTCGGCCTTTTTCACAGCTCCTCTCCAGGAGGAAACCCAGATAACTTTGTCTTAGCCATACATTAAATTAATTTAAAGCTCCCCCGTGGATTGTGGCCAGCTGCCTCTGGTGGTTTTACACAGACACATATACATTCAAATCTCTTCCTATTTTTCTGTTCAGTTTAAGTTAATGATGAAGGATAAGCTGCTTCTTCTGGATGTGTGATGTTTCTCTTTATTTCCCAGTGTAATCCTCTACATGCAAATAAGACACTGAATCTGCATCATAATCAAGCAGAACTGCAACTATGGCACAGATACAAAATAAATTCAGATTTTATATTATAATCTCGACACACATACACACAAAATTAAGCATTAAAAACAAGAACTGTGACAAACATGACCCCATATTTACCTTTAGAGCAGGATGTTAAAGAAGGTTAAAAAAAATATTGAACGCTTTTGAGAAGTGGTACCTGTTGGAATCCGCAAGACTCCATAACAATCAGTTGACGCCAACCACAACATTGTTTAGAAAACACACCAGGAAAAAGGTTTTTGTCCTACCATCATAAAAGTAAACTCTTTTAAGTAGCAAGCATTTAGGGGGTCTGGCATCTAAAAAAGAAACAGTATAAGGATGAGCGTTCTTGTGTTAACCCTTTAAAGGCAGATCATGAAAAACAAAAAGCCTTTTCAATCTGTTTACTGAACGTAAACAATAAGTCCCAGATTTTGTAGGAAAACTTAACAGCATAAAAACTATTTACAGCTTTTGCCATTAATTACAAAGGAAAACTGTAAAAATAAAAGAAAATATGGTTTAGCATTTTCACAGAGAATATGTAAATTATATTTAGCATTATAACTAGGTGAAACATATTTTTGGAGTAAAATACTAAATTTGTTAGAGGTAAAAGTCTTAAAAAATAATGATATATAGAATTATAATGTAAAACATAAAGGAGGATCTGTGATGCTGTGGGATGTTCTTCCACTGGAATTTGTTTAGAAAGATTGGCATCATAAATTTCATCTAATATAAATGTAACATCACTGTATCTTGTAGGGAAGTTATTTGCAATATATGGCCAAGTAAACACAAAACTGCTTTTATCAGACATAAAATCAACATTCTTTCATGACCACTCTATAACTGAGATCTAAATCCAGAATGAAGCAGATTTATGCCCCTGAACTCAGGATGATTCTAGAGAGATTATTCAGTAAGGAATGAACAAAGCTCCCTCTACTGTATGTATCATCCAACCATGTGAAATGTTCAGACTAAGTGCTGCCCTACTGAGAAAAAGGGATGTATGGAGTAGTAGCAGCAGGGGCACCAATAAATGTGGAGGGTATCGTAGCTCACCATCTGAGCACATGCTGATCTGTTATGACAGTTCTGACAGTGAAACTATAGGAATCCATCAGCGTGCCACTGGAAAACGATCAGTTAATGGCCACAAACATTGACGTTAATATACCCCACTCACTGAGTGGCTAAAATATAAATAAATTCTCACTGAAGCACTTCACATCCTTTGGGGTTGACATTTTCGGCTGTTATCAAAAAAAAAAAAATCCAAAGACTCCATTCTAGTCCAGTTGACTCCCCCAGTCCAACCTCAGCCCAGATGTATCGCTGCCCTCCTCAAGATCAGCATCTGATTTATTGAACATTCCGCCACAGCTGAATGTTTTTAAAGGCAAGGGGGAGGGTTTTTTTTTTTTTAACTGAAACATTTTATGCACTTTTAACCACGAGACACAGCGTGGCGAACAGAATGGAGACCTCATGACTGCCGACAAACAGGACAGGAGGAGAGGCTCCATCTGCCCCCGCCAGCTCTCTCTGTGGGACGCTTTTGTCCGATAAGAGATCACGCACCAAACTCGATTCAAGTCATGTGCTACTCATTACATGATGAGCAACGCAGGACAACAGGGATGTGTTCTGTGACTTACATGTTCGAGTTTCTTTTGGAGCCCCTTTTCCTCCCTTGCATTTCTGTTAACGTTTCCCAACGTTTGTCCATTTGTATATTTCTTTGCTGCATTGCCAAACTATTGAAGCGTGTTCTGGACCGGAGAGGACGCTGCTATGTCCCTGTGAGTGGGTGAACACCAGGTCCAGGTCGAAGCTTGTTAGACCCTAGCTGTGCTCCAGGGGAATCTTTTCCACACCCACGCTCCATTCTATTAAACTTTGGACCGCATCAACATTCCACAAACCCTATGGCTACTCATGCATATGTGCAATCTATTACCGCCATGAGAAACATTCACATAGCCAGCAGAACGCTGTTTGTCAGCTCGTGTGAATGCCAAAAGTTCAAGAATGGCGGGGATACAATGCATAGTGAGTGGCAGTTTCATCCTGTTGCTGAAGGCAGCACAGGAACTCATTGAGATACCTAACGGAGGGCGAACACTGAGAATAATCTCATTTGGTGTTTAATTAGGAGCTCAGATTCCTCAAACTACCTGTCAAAGTTTCAAATGTCTGTTTTTGTTCTTCACTAGGATTTTTTCATTATTCCTGCCTGTGCATATGAAGGAAACAAAACAAAACAAATGAAAAAGAAAACTAAATAAACAGAGATCATTTGCACTTAAGTCCAAAATTATTCCTAGATGTTGTTAGAAGTGGTTTAAAGTCTTCTTTTAACCAACATGATTCTTTTGTATATTAAATGTAATATTAAAGTTTTGATGGAACATCTGGAAGGCAGCTAAAGCTTTGGGTGATGGCAAAGAGGCCTCCGAAATAAGCCTGTCACAATTATAGCCTTTGATAGACAATGACCTTTTTCAGAAATTATTGCAATAAACGATAATATTGTCAATTGAGAACATTTTCAGGGAATATAATGATAATGGCATAATTATGCAAGTACGGCCTCTCAGAGATCAATAAACTTTAATTTCTAAAGAACAATTAACACGGGACCTGGAAAACATTTAAAATATCCAAATTAAAAAGACAAAACAGCCAAAAACAAAAAAAGAAAAGAAAAACCAAACACAACCAGAACCATAAACATACTGGATTATGAGTCGCTGCAAACCAAATTGCCTTTTAAAAATTGTTGATCATATGGCTCAGACATGTAAAACAGGCAAATCTGCCAGTTAGTACTTTTGTCATTATTGAGTTCAATTTTAGCTTATTATGCGATTCATATGATTAATTACCATTATTTGAGGTTGAATGATGGATAGACTCAGAGCCTGTCATTAAAATAAATCACCAAAACACCTTGGAGAAACATGCAAATAAAGATATTTCCATTGATTATTGGGAATGTTTGGAAAATTCTTGACATTCTTTAATGGATGCAAATGAATGTAAGAAAATTATATTTTCAAAATATATACTCCTTTCATCTTTAAGACATGTTTTTTTTCCTCTCATAAGCTACCGTCTTGGTTGGATGAAACAATTTATCTAAATTTAACTGGGCTATGAATAATTTTAAGTTGTCTCGTTACATCTGTCTCGTGAGATGAGAAGGGTTTAGGTTTTCACAAATGCGCCAAGGATACGCAAAATGCAAACTGTGCTTCAATTAATTTGAAATCAGGTAGAATAATTCACTAGATATCTTTTACTATTGTATACATTGTGGAAATAATGCTTGTTTAATTGATCCTTAATGCTTTTGAACTGGAGGTAATCAAGCCAGACTCGTTAAAGAAAACGTGGTGAAAAACCCTGCAGCTTCGAGACAGAGGCTAAATTTAGCTGCTAAACGTTAACTAGCTGCAGTTTTCTCACAGAGCTAATTGTTTGCATCTTGTCTCGCAGTTCATCGGTTCTTTCTGCTGACTGCTTCATATGCCACCCTGGCCATGTTTTTATTAGCTCTGTCAACACGGCGAGAAGGCCACAACTTAAGATCATATGTTGCTGTCAGAAGACCATGAGCCTCTGTTAAAGCCTTGCTTTGTGATGGGAAAAAAAAAATCCCAGAACAAGATAAAGTCTCAAAACAATGCAACTGTAAGCAATCAAGTGCGCCAGAACAAAAATTTAGAAACTATTATACAGCTGCAACAAATGTGCCCTCCATTAAAAATAATACTTTATGGAGGATTCGCAGACAGCATTCAGTCATTTTTAACGTCACACCTGCCACCAGTTATACCGAAATGAAGCAAAGGTAAGGCTCAGCCGTCCTACGAGCACTTAGTTGACCTTTACTCAATTATATATATAATTTTGTGTTCCAGCCTGGGACTGCTTAAACCTGTACCCCCTGCTCTGATGTTCCCAATAAATGTTGAGAGAGAGATCAAGAGAAAATAGAGGGAGAGTGAGAGAGAGAGAGAGAGAGAGAGAGAGAGAGAGAGCTTTATTTTTTTACATCCAAAAAAGGTGACATTTTCACACGGGTGTGTAGAGTTTTTAGAGCAGTAAGGTTGTGGATGGAGGCTCAAACTTAAAACAGCACTCCTTCACATCCAGTAGATTTTAAGAAAAAAATAAATAAAACACTTCACCCAGACGAAAAGACGTCTGGACGACGGCAAAAAAATGGAATGTGAACTTCTGTTTGGTGAAATATATTGGGATGTTTTAATATCTGTAACTGTTTGAAACAAATTGCTTGAAGTTCACACTGCTTAGGAGGAAAAATGCCAGCAATGAGATGCCAGTGTTGCAGTCCGTCAGTTTTGAAAGCAATATGAGGCCATTTCTGAATCACTCTGAGTCCATCGCTCAACAATAAATTAAATAAATTACAAAAAAAACATTTGAAACAGTTCCCAATTTTCCCAGCAATAAACGAGCCAGCAAATTCAGTCCAATGTCAGATCTTGCAATACTCAAAGGAATTACATGGAAGCCCCCTCTTAAAATCTGTAGGCCTCTGTTAGCATGTTAAATTTCTCTACAGCAAAACTAGAAAAAGACTGAACAGATATGTCTTGTTTGGAGTTGCTGCAGACAGAATGTCTCTTCTGTCTTAAAAAATAAAAATACTAATTTGGGTGCAGGATTTAGAATTGAAAACCTGGATCAACAAGCTGCCACAAGTCCTGCAGCTGCTGGTTTTGCAGCCACAGGACCTGGTCACTTTGCAGGATGATCTGTTCTCTAGATCATATTCTCCAGCCAAATGAGTTCTGCATCTAAAGTTGCATCATGAAACAAGACAATGACCCAAGCACATCAAAATAAAGAGAGACATAAAGTGTTGGAAAGGCTTAGTCAAAGTTCAAACTTTGACCTGGTGGAAATGCCTAAAAGAAATCCTGACTCCTTTTAAGTTATTGCTGCTCAAGGGGATTCGTTCTACAAGCTGCTAAAATGTGGGATGAAATACATTTTACCATATAATTTTGCTTTATCTTTGTTTATTGCTGTTAAAGATGACAGTGTGGGATCTGTATTATGCTTTCGTATTCTTGTGATTATATTTAAACAATTATAGAATCAGGCAAAGCTTGAAAGCATCAGGAATTGAAAGAGGGTGTCCTTTCTTTTTACCATCAATGATTCACATACATTTAAAAACTGAGATTATCTGTGGCTTGTTAGCTACAGCATTTCATGTGAAAAGCTACGCAGGGAAAAAAATGAAATGGTCCAGCTGGATTGCAATACAATTCATTTGGACCTAATAATGGCAAAGCATTTTAGAAATATAGTTCAGAATTCAAAAATGTATGCGACAGTGACTTACTTTTAGTTAACTTGGACAAAAACTTCCTGAAGCTTTGCTTCAAAATAAATGTCTCTGACTGAACTTGAGAACATTAATTTTCTCAACTCTTACACATTTCACTCATTAAAACATAAAAGAAAAACTTTACTGTGAATGTTGCAGCAAAGGCAATAAAGCAACAGGCAGATATTTCATTATTCTAAATATGCAAATAATTGGATAACCCATCCATCCATCCATCCATTTTCTGCTGCTTATCCGGATTCGGGTCGCGGGGGCAGCAGCTTCAGAAGGGAGGCCCAGACTTCCCTCTCCAGCCACTTCTTCCAGCTCCTCCAGGGGAACCCCAAGGCGTTCCCAGGCCAGCCGAGAGACATAGTCCCTCCAGCGTGTCCTGGGTCTCCCCTCCTCCCAG
>CAEGAF010032284.1:0-10150 GCA_903067075.1 Micropoecilia bifurca | reverse complement strand
AGTGGGTGAACAATCCAACGCTTGGTGAATTCTGCTTCACAATGATAGGAAGAGCCGACATCGAAGGATCAAAAAGCAACGTCGCTATGAACGCTTGGCTGCCACAAGCCAGTTATCCCTGTGGTAACTTTTCTGACACCTCCTGCTTAAAAGTCACAAGTCCCCACAATCCTTTGCTGCATCACTGTCACCAGTGCACTGAATTATTGTGTGGAGGAGTTGACTGAGGTGTTGCATATATGGGACAACGCTGTGACCAAAGTGCAATATAGTAATATGGCATTCAGGAACAATCCGATTCTTCTGGACGGATCTTTACTAAGGTTGATAGGACTGAAGCCTCACTGAGAGTCGTTCTGCGTTCTTGTAATGCTCTGTGTACACTGGAGTAGCTATTATTTTATTTTATTAAAATAAATAGATATTTATTTAATTGGTGAATAAATAAATCAGGAGCGTGAGAACGCAGAGCAGCTCATTGCTCTTTGTTTTTGTCTCCTGTCATGGTGGCAGAGATTGCAGCAGGAGTGAGGATGAAAAGAGTCATGGTGCTCCTTCTGCTTGGTTACATTTTGCTTATTGCACCTTGGACAGTGTTAACAGTTGAGACTTGTTTACTGTTAATTGCTATGTTTAATAGTGCAGACAGTTGTGGTTTCTGACATTGGCAATATGGACAACCGCCCAGGGCGCTATGTTTTTTACGGATGGCAGGAGAGTCTCTGTGGATTGTGGCACGGAGATGAAAACAAAACAGAATGAAGAAGAGTTTGAATTGATACTGGTTAAATTTATTTCAGCTCTAAGTATTTAATATCTAGGTGTTTTATGGGAATGTGGATCTTTCAGATTAATTTTAGAAGCAATGTTGATAGGTAAACTTAATTTTGTTGTGTCACGTAGCGCAGGGCTGGTCTGGGTCTCTATTTGGTCTCGGGTTTGGTGGTCTAGAACAGTGGTCCCCAACCCCAACCTTGTTTCCATGTACTGCCCTGCCAGTTGGATTTCATGCTATGCTAGGACAGAAGACAAGATATTTCCATCCCTGAAATCATAATGCATAGAATCATATATCTAAATCTAAACTGTTACAGAGAATAAACACAATAAGAACATGCTTTATCTGTGGCATTGTTCATTACAATGGCACATTACTGATGTATTCAAATTAAATGCGATCCGCACACTTAATGATATTAGCGATTAGGTAATCCATTCAGCAAGTACTTTTACTTTTAATAGTTAAGTATTTTTTAAAGCCAGTACTTTTTTACTTTTACTCAAGTAAAATGTTAATGTGGTACTTATACTTGAGTACATTTTTGTCTGTGTATTTGTACTTTTACTTAAGTATATTTTTTGAGTATTTTCTCCACCACTGACTGTCACTGGCATATGACCAAAAAAATAACACATGACCAATGTCCTCCCGTCCTCACAGGAATAAATGGCAACAACATGGAGATAAATATTGGTCGTTAATCAGTTTTATTTATCTGACTGAAACCAATATGTCAAAAAATGACTATCGGCCAATATGGATGTTGGTAAATATATCATACCATGAAAAACTATACAATAGAAACAGAGAATCTTTTTAGAAAATAACTAAATTATAGTGTCAAAACTTTCAATGTACTGAAGCTTAAAGATCATTTACAGTGCATTAAAGACATTTTTTGCACATTTGCGGAGATTAGTATAAAAGGGAGCCACAACAAATGTCGGAATATGGTGATCAGGAGCATATGACAAAACCCCAGGGGAGCACAAAGAAATATCAACGCTGGATACTAGATGTCAGTGGAAGGGATTTACTGAACAAAATACGACCAAGGACAACTGTACAGGCTTTTTACGTTTCATCGGTGGAAAGGAACCAACAATTAACTTTCCAGACCGAACAGGGTTTTCCCCAGAAAACCTGCTAAGCCCGGCGCTCGGGGTCTCTCTACGCGATCCGTAGAGAGTCCAACAATTCAGTTGACGGGCGAGGGGGGGATGGGGGGGTGTGCGATTAAATCAGGGGTTTTCCCCGACTGGGAGCTTAACGCTGACTGTGACAGGCAGCCAATCAGAAAGCAGGTGCAGAGTCTGAGCTTTCTGGGGAAATTACCGAGGGGAATCCCAAACAGCTGAAAGGCTAAGCCTGGCAGCAGGGCTAGCAAAGCATGGCGGGCCGCCATGCTTATAATACACTGGGGGAAACCCTGCCCAACACCAGCGACTGCAACATCTACGCAGGTATGTTTACAGTTTTTCTCTGCGGGATAAAAACGTCAACATACAATACATGACATTACAGAGTCAGTGGGGTTTTTCCTCATGTTTGATTTGTGATGACAGGGATAAATCGGATAAATTTTGAAGTGATCTGGCACAGGGGACATCATGGAAACATTTATTAATATCTTTAGTAATTAATATCTTTAAATAGTGGCATAAATGAAAACTTTTGCAGCACAAACCATCTCAAACCTAACGTTTGACACCATGTTTATCTGATTTCAAGAAGGTAAGGTGTCAGCTTCACTCAGGTGTTTTGACTTCCATCAAGGCGGTGTGGGGAAGAGCCTGATTTCACGTGCAAAACATCAATACTGCAATATTTTTGTTTGACTCGGTCCCACTTACCGGAGTGAATGAGCATATGCTGTTTCAGGTTTTGTATGCGTGTGAATCTGACTCCACAGGTTGGGCATTGAAAAGGCCGGTCTGGGCCATTGGTGCCAGGTCGAGCCGATGGGCTTATATAGAGGTGGTATGGATACTGAATACCTTCCAGCCTAAAACAGAAACAAAGAACACTAGAGACAATCTTGATTTGGTGGATACATGGAACATTACCTATATGTACTTTTCTGTTTACCTTTTGGCGTTAAATCCTACATTTGATATGATATATTCAGGGTTTTCCCTAGTGTATCATAAGCCTGGAGGGTCACCAGGCTTTACTTTCCCGACACACTAAGCGTTATTTATTTTAAATAGGTTTGTTATACAGCAGTAACAGCAACAATAAAGACTATTAGCTAGGTTTAGAGTTGACAAATTGAACTGGGCACGAGGGTGTGCACACCAATTGCGCCATCCCTGAACCTGCCCGCTGTCCTCACATTATTATAATTTCCAAATGATGACGCCTGCTCCCGTACCACCAAATTTTTGCAACTTAAGATAGAAACTCAGTGGGCTGCTGGTGGACTGCCCTACCCCCAAGCTTAGTATATTTCCTGGGGAAACTATGAAATATTTCATTTGATAGTTCATGATTTTTGGAAAATTGGTAACAATTGTGAAACTGATTGAATTCCTGCCACATCCGGCATCTGTTTTTAGGTATAATCAATCAATTTCCAATAACCCTAACATATGAAGCTCAACGTTAATCTTCTTTACCAATCATTTGATTAGAACAGTCAACACTGTCCAAACTAAAAATTCCATGGTAGTCTTGCTTATGCAATGCAGAACACCATCTCCTCGGGTGTGACATCAAACCCAGCTTCAACTTCTGAGATCAACGGAACAAAGCATTATTCCGCCAATTACTTGACTAACAAAATATACCAACATATCATTTTATGCAGATAAAAAACCAGAGGGTAAAGCAAGAAGCTAAAAGATGTTCGACAACCTTCACCACCACTTAAAACCTTAAGGTGGATGTATGTATACATGGGAGGTGTGTGGAAATATGTAATATGTAAAAGTGGAGTCCGCACTTCTAACTCTTCCTCTGTTGCACCAAATTCACACCTTTGAAAAAATCTCTTGACTAAGTGGTAGGTGAGGATGACAACATGAGTCAGTCGTTTTATGTCTGACATTTGCAGATGATCCTGTTGAGTGGAAGTCAGTTCTCAGTAAATAAATCATTTCTCTTAATAATTTGACAAAAATAAATAAATAAAACCCCACTAGTTAGATTAGGTGCATCACCTCAGGTCCAGATGAATTACCTAAACAGAGGTGGTCCAGACATGCTGTGAAGAGCTTCATGTCTATAAGTTGTTTATGACTTATGACACGTTCATTGACAAAGGTACCTCTCATCATCCTCTGCGTGTCCTCCGGCGTTAGAGGTGCTCTGCATGGAAGGCAGGCTTTCTGACACACCTTCATCCATTGATCCTGGGAGGAGAAAGAGAGAGTGATTCATAGAGGCTATACTATATGATGAAACTATATGAAAATGTCTTACACTCACAGACATACTTAACCCTGTGAGATTTATGTCATTTTATTATGACAAATTTCCATTTAACATTTTTGTAGAGAATTTTAATGCAAACCTATCAAATAAATTTTACATGATTCATATTCATCAGTGTAATAAAGTCTATTTTTATTGCATAATCCTTAGGTTTATGTATTTGGTATTATTAAAGTATAGTTATATTAATTTAATAAATATATTTATTTTAAATACATAAAGTACACTGTTTTAATTTTATAACAATCAAGTTACCTATGCAATTTAAGATATATTTCTTTGAATTACAGGCCATTTAGTCTTATGCGTAAACCACGTTTTATCACATTTATGCTATTCCCTCCCATTCAGTCAACTGTGATGGTAAATGGATTGAACTTATAGTGTTTAGACTCATATATTCACCCATTCACACACACCCATTTATACACAGAGATGCAGATCAGTAGGTAATTTGAGGTTAATGTGCTTTGCCCAGAAGCACATTGACAGAAGGAAGCTGGAGTCAAACCTACAACCTTCCAATCACAAGATGACTAATCTACCCACAGAGCCACAGTAGCTTATATGCCACATAGATACGAGTGCTGGGGAAGGTACAACCTATGCCATCTTAAGACGGGTGGGAGTCAACCTAAAAGGACTTTACTGTCACCTACTTGTGAAGGACATTGTGTCTGATTTCCCATTGCACTTCTCATAACTTCAATGAAAAAGAATCATATACATTTTAAATACCAGAATCTTGTTTGTTTAACAACTTTAATTATATAAACTTCACTAGTACACATTAATTACATTCAATACATTGTAGAATTTATTACCTTATGTATAATTAATGTAAAACCCTATATGTATACAATATGAGTTTTTAAATAACGCCAAATAGATGTAAATACATAAAACTTAACTCTGTAGAGGGGGTAGTATCAGATGAGCTTAGCTTAGATTGGTCTATGCCTTTATGGGGACATATAGTGTTATAAAAAAGTGAGCCTGCTTATTAACAATGCACCTGGCTACCTAATCATTTGGGGGGATCCAGTTTCAATTATTATGACAATACAGAAAATCCTTGTAAATTTCCAAATTTCCAAGGAATTTTTTGCAAAACTGGCAAATTATAAACTACTGCAGGTCACAAAATTAATTAAATTAAAAATTCAAAAATTAGGTTTTTAGGTTTTTATTTTTTTTAGTTTTACAAAAAACTAAATTTTTATGAAATCTGTATATCATTAAAGATTCAAAACATAAAAAGGATTTGGACCTAAAAAGAAAAAGACTTTTTACTATTCTGCACCTGTGGTCAAGGGCCAAAGAAAATCATTTTGAGAGCCACAAATGGCCCCTTGGCCACACTTTGGACACCCCAGGATACAGCATATATAGTGACAGTCAGTGCAACACCTTCATCATCAACATGAATGTCTATTCTGGGTCTTAGATGCTACATCTAAACTATTCTCTCCCCAGGAATGGATTAATGAAAACCTACAGCTTCAATTAAGCTCATAGCTTTAATTGGGTACTTATCCACAGGCCAAAATGACACAAAAAGGCTCAAATAGATGCATGTTTAGGATTTTGGTCATGTTGGAACTTTAGTTTCAAAGGGTTAAGGTTCTCATTATTACATCGTGCTTGACAGTTCAAATATGAACTGACGACTTTTAAAATGTAAAGCATACATTGATACCTACCGATGCTATAGCTGCTTATCCGCCGTAGTGGAGCCTTGTTTACTATCCTGCGCATGCGCGCTAGTCTTCTCTGTGCGGGAGGGGCTGTGGAGGGAGGGCTGCGTGACGCAGCAGAGAGCAAGAGGGGGGGGGGGCTTGTTCAAATTCTCAGGCCAAGTCCATGGTTTTGAAAAAGTTACATACAGCAGCTTTAAGAGCCAAATTGAGTCATTGTGACTGTAACAAGCCACACAGCTATTTTATACCACATTACTGCTGAAACTGTTATTTTGTTAGTCCCCAAGGCTTCAGTGGGACAAATGACAGTGTTTAATTTTTAAAAGTTTCTCTTTAGGTTTGGTTTGTACTCTGCAATGGGTACTTGAACCAACTTCTTCACGTGTCAGTGAAAAGGCAATCATTAGTCGTGTTTAGTGTATTAAAAAGTCATCCACAGACATACAGAAAACGTTTGAGCCCCTCTCTCAAACCGGAGGATGTGGAAGTGTCTCACGCAGAACATTTTTGAAGTATGTACTAGGACAACTTAGTCACATGATTTAATTTGTATCTATTTGCAGTAGTGACCTCTAATGTTTACGTATTTTACACCAACACCCCAAGATCATTACTGACCGTCATTAAAAACTTCCTGGATTCACATCTGCTCAACATTGTTAAGGAGGCATTTAATACAAACATTAATATTCAGGCATTAATACCTTTAAATATTTTGAATATGATGCACTAAATTAAACCTCACTCAAGAGGTTAAACACATGTTTGATGCACCACAGTTACAGAGGAGTCTCGTTTCTTTCAGATTCTTCTCATTTTTGTGCTGTTATTTTCTGTCGTTGAAAAATTGCTCCATATCTCAAATCCATAAACCTGCCACTCTGCCCGTCACCACATTGCATACACAGCATTGATTGCGTTAATGTGATCAGAACCAGTTTGCTTTTCCGCTTTGCAGCTTATTATTTGTGCAGCAGCTTATTCTGCTTTAGTCCCACCTCTGTGCCACAATCCTCTAAGCTTGGATGCAGCACAAAGTTCACCGACATGAAATACAGAGACCTGTTGAGTTGGTACCAACAGCTGCTACAATGTAAGCAGATTTGATTCCCAAATGATTCAGCTTCCATCTGTCATCTAAAGTCTTTCCTCCTAGGCCAAAAACTACTGCAGACTTGTAGCGCTTTCACATCCTGTGCTGGACGTTACACGGCTTTTGTCAGTGCTTTCTTCAATGACAGTGGAAAATTTCGGTATCAAAAGGCACCCATGGGCTATGATATGATCTGGAGATAAGGACCGACTACTTTTTACCTTCAATGTGTTGTTAACTCCGCTGTCCTCGAAGGTTTGGGGACAAGCTACTTTAAATCATATTTGGGATCATCTGTATTTTATTTATGAAGACTGGATGCATGTATGCTCCATGTTGATTTGGGATGGGTGGTTTCTGTTTGCTTGCTTTTGTAATTTTGTTTACACATAGTTCTGAAAATCAATAAAATAAAATGGAGGGGGAAAAAATTGGAGTCCAACAAACAACAGAGGAGGCATCACAACATCCCTCCTCTGTTGACCCTAACATTTTCACCAGTGTTGCTGAGAGAAGTAGCTCAGCAAATGAGCAGTTGTACCAGGTGTTTGCTAATTGCTGCTGGCTAGTCTGAAGGAGCAGAGTAGGGAAGTAAGAGGGGAGGGGTGCTCTGTGAAGCAGAAACTAGGAAGCTTGGAAACTGCAGCTAAGAGGAGAAGCTACGTTTTGAAGGTGGAGCCAGATCAACCCAGGTGTTTTACACAGCTGAATGTTTGCTAAGGAGACTAAAAGATTTCTCAAACATGCATGAAAGAATCAAAGCGACACTCCAAGTATGATTTTGATGATGGAATAACAAAACATGATGTAAAGCTCAAAAAAGTTGATTACATAATACTGTCCTTTTAGAGGAGTTTCTAGGTACTAGAAGCCCACCTATAGAAGAGGACTGTGGACTGATAAGAAGCTCTTCCTGGACTTGCTCGCTCCCTGGCACCGTCTGCTGGTCGCTCATGGAGCTCTGAGAGGCGCTGACAGGTTGGGACGATGCCTCCTGAACCTCCTCATCACTGAGTCGCTCTACCTTCACCCTCACGTCCTCCTCCTCTGTAGCAACTGGCGATGACACCACCTTAGAGCTCTCGCACGTCAGGAAGTCGCTAAGCCGGCGGGCAACCACGCCCTCCGAGGTCCCGGGGGCACCTGCCTCCAAACAGCGGGGGCTCTCCGGCAGCTTAGATTTGTCCGAGTGAAACCTCCGGTCAATGCCAAAGGGGAACGTCCAGGGAAAAGCCAGGGAAGACTCCATTGGCTGGGCCGGACCATCCGAAAACGAGGGTGACGGGTTGGGGATCTGAGGAGAGGTGTTGACCATCTGTGTAGTGCATTTGAGCGGGCTCTCTGGCGATGCCATTGTCACAAAACTTTTCCGTTTTCGTCGGGATTCCCGACAGATGGGAACATTCCTCTCCATCACACTGCAGTCGGACGACACGGGGGACACACTGCCATCCAGCGGCGTCAGGGCACAGTGTGACGAAGCGCTCTCAGGTGCCGCTTCGTGCGCCTTATCCACCGCCATGTTGCTGCCGCTGCTGCTGTTGTTCGCTGGACTCCACAGGATGCTGGACTTCATGAACTCGGAACATGTGCTAGCCACGGCAAACATCTGCATGTAGCTGGCTGCTGCCAGGACGTCGATGATGTTTTCTGTGCTGATGGAAAGAGTGGAGGTGTAGGCATATTCCAGAAGTGGAGCGAAGCCACTAATCGTCACGTGATGGAGGTCCAACACAAACTTTTCCTCGTCTTCTGGCCGGCCCACAAGCTTGGAGCGGAAGAATTCACTGCAGCAAGCCAAGACCACCTTGTGTGCTAGGAAGAGCTTATCCTGGACCCGGATGGTGACATCACAGAGGTGACCCTCGTTGCGCAAGGCATTCAGCTTGTCAAGCATCTCCTGGCTGTGGGAGGTTGAGCTGTGGGTGAAGGTTTTCATCCCCATGGTGGAGTCCTCCTTACTGTATAAAGGAAATGTGTCCTGCAACCAAACAGCAAAAACATTTCACTTTAGAATGCAAAATGCAATTAGTCTCGGATCCATCTTTATTTAAAACACATCCTGATATCAAATGTATTTATAGAAAGGCTTCACCAACTCAAATTTTACACTTCTTAACCCCTTAATCTGCACCGGAACGCCCGTGTGCAGTTTTTCCACTGTAACAGAGTTGAAGGTTTTAAACTCTGTTGATGTCCATTATGACGCTTTAATTGAGCAGCCTGCAGCTCCCCCTACCTCCCACCCCCTTTTGATTGACACCACATTTGACCAATAATGTTATAAAATAAATTCTTTTGAGCCAATAACATCCAGAGAGCAACATGAGCTCATTTTGACGTGCATGTATTCTTTCTGGAATATTTCTGACTGGTCAACTCGGAAACTAAATCTAAAGTCACTGATGTGTAGCCTGTCATAAGGATATAAGGCATTTTGGGGTTTGTTTTGACATGAATCCACAAGTTGCATGTTTAACAACGCGTAATGTGTCGGGGCTCTATGCGCCCTCATGCTCCCTTATGCATAACAGTGTTTACAGGACTTTTTTTCACCAACGGAGAGCCACAGAGAGACACATTTTGCATTTGAGAATACCAGAAACTTTTAGTCGTCCGCTGCTACAGTCAGGGCAAGGTGGGTAGAGTGTACCGAAGAACGAGAATGGGGGACCAAGAGAATGGTGGGGCGGAAGCAACGGATGGTGAGGAGGTGGGTTGAGGGAGGTGCTAGCATATCGTTAGAATGAGGGGGAGGAATTGGGGGGTGGGGGGGGTTAGCATACCATTAGAAGGGCGGGGTTGAAGGAAAGATGGAGCAGGGGGGTGCTAGCGTACCGTGAGTGCTTGGGGGGAGGGGCGGACGGACGGCATATTGCAAGAAGGGGGAGGTCTGACTTTACGCTAAGCCCCCCAGATATGTTATTTTATTTACGTAATTATAAGCAATTTCCACTATCAATAATGTGTCTACCAGAGAATTCCTCTGGCCATTATCTTTCATTAGATGATTGTATGTTGAAGCACTGAGGAGTTAGAGTAATTTGAAGTAAGTTGTCCAAGAGTGCCATTTGGAGACTCCAAATGGAGACTCCAAATGGCACACTTGGACAACACCTGTACATCCTCAAAAATAAACAT